>JAKWJA010000722.1:0-21515 GCA_027704765.1 Solanum habrochaites
ATACCCGGCACGGGACTCGAGTGATGAATGTTGATGAATGAAATGATAAAAGACTCTACGCACGAGCAAAAATATTATGAGCAACATATGCAATTAAAATCATTGTCTTATAATCAAATTGACAATAAGTGAACCAGCAAGGAGTATTACCCAAAGATTAACTTTATAAGTTATGAACTTTAATACGATATGGGACGTAAAACTCAATTGACCAAGAAGCACTACCATAGATATGGAGAAATCATCATCCCTTCTTAGACATAGCATATTATAGAGGAATAATAATGGAAAGCAAATATAGTCACCGAGACACTGTAGAGGTAAGTATCAAACCTGTCCGTTATTCGCTGATTTTAAAACTCATGCCAACCAAAAAGAAAGAAGGAAGAAGGGACAGCGTTACAGATGTATAGTCGAGCCACCACGTCCTCCAATATTTAATGCTCAAAGCTATTAAGATATAACAAGCAACAATCTGCCGCAATTAGATAAACGTCGAGCTTTACTATATCTTAAGCTAGCTAATAATTAACGAAAATCTCCGGCAGCCTTCCCCTATTTTCCTTACTTCGGTCGTAATCCGACAACGACCCCAAAATTATCCACAGCAATACCAATAACACATATAACCCATATGAATCATATTAAACAGCCCCCTCCCAAATAGTTCCGTCATCGGCAAAACAAGCAGCGAAGCAACGACAACCGCCGAGCGATAACTCGTTTTATAATTTGCAACACATCTACCTTATATTACTATTGGAGTATATACTCATTAATACATTTACATTAATGCCAAAACAGAATCTTCCCGCAGGGTTTGATTTTATCCAAAATAGCCAAAGCACCACACGACGCCATTTATAATCCGATTATGGTTTCCGTCATACTAGCACATTCAATAACTAAAACAACTCATAAGCTACTAGTCCGCCCCTCGTAATATTAATGGATAATTAACACGGTATCTTAAAGAATAACACACCAAGCAAGGAGATTACGAACCAAAATTATTTGCAGCTGCTGGCCAAGCGTTGCCAAGGTGTGTTTCTTCATTTCCAGGGCCTGCCTGCCTAAAGCCAGTGGTGAAGAAGGATATGCAGAATGCATTCACCACTTTATTAGTATGAGTGGATTTCACACATCCTTTATAATATGAAGTGGAGGCAGCCCCATCTACACGTGTCCACTAAGGCCAACTCCCAATGTTATTCCTTTTGAATTTTTGCTTGAGTATGGGGCCCACTGATTAAATTAATCCTAATCAGCCAATGATTAATCCCTCACTTAAAGTTAAATGGCACTTCTATAGCAAATCAGACGTAATATCACATTTGCAATTAACACCTTGAACCTAATATTTCATTAATCACTTGGAACTTAAAATAAAATCTAATTCCCTTGACTTCGTCTATAGATCGTGACGAGCACTACGTATAAAAAATACGAGGCATAACATCATTCCCCCCTTAGGAACATTCGTCCGCGATTGTTAATTTAGCGTCTTACAAAAAAACAAATTCCAAGCGAGGTCCTCTTAACAGTATACCTAACAAACCGGCATTCCGTAATTAACACATGCCCACAGAGTCAAACTTACTACTAACTCGGTTATCAATCAATATAGTCAATCTAGGGAATTGAATACCTGAAGGTATGGGGGTGGGGTTACAAGTTAAACAACCTGTAGCGGTTCGCGACAGTTAGAATTTTTTCGCTAAAAATTGATTGGGCTGACGGACCACGCGACGGACCGTCATAGGTCACGACGGAACAGTGTGATGGATCCGTCCTCCATACTTGTGGAGAATTCCTTCTGCTTTCTCCTCATTACTCCGATGACAAGTAGGACAACCGTCATAGGCACGACAGTCCACGAGGGTCTTGTCCAAAACACTGAAACTCTGAAATCTGGGTACTGGGATCGACTCATGCTGAACTTTGTGACGGACCGCGTAGATACGACGGACCGTCACAAGATAGTAAACCCCCACTTGGTCAGACTTCCGCTTAAAAGTTTTAAAGGGGTTGTTTTTACTATTCCTGATATAATCATGAAATTAGCGGGGGTAAGTGTAATAATGATTTACTTGGGGGTAATTTTTTAAAAAGTAATAGGGAAATAAAATATCGGGTTACTTTTATCGAATGGTCAATGATAATTAGGGTATAAAAGAAAAGAATTGCAGAAGTAGAGAAAATAAAAAAAAACACAAACGGAGAACGAACGAGAGCAAGCGAGTGAGAGGACGAACAAAAGAGACGGTAAGGTAAAGGATCGTAGTCACGTTCCGACACGGTTAATATGGGATCGGAGTGTCACGTTCCGACATGGTAGTATATGGGATAGGAGTATCACGTTCGGACACGATAATAATAAAGAGGAAAGGAAATCTTGAATTTGTTAATATACTCAAAATTCGAAGAAAGAAAGAAGAGAAACTATTTCCAACATAAGTATGGTAGTGGAGGCTTGAGTCCTCCATGGTGTGCTTGTTATTGTTGCCAATGGTTCTTGTACTTTTTGATCCAACCTGTTAAATTCTGGATGAGTTTATATTATGATTCAGTATATTTGCTTTATTTGATTGGCCGATTTGAACCTACTCGATACGTGTTCCTTGTACGACCACTAATTGTATTTCTTCTTTGTTATTTGTGGAGCTGTCGCAAGTGTGCCATCGACTTCTCGATTCGCCCGTAACTCTAGCCAGGCTCTCACACACACTTCGACATGGACCATATTTACTTATTTTAGCTTCTTAATACTCTAAGACTTGGATGAGATAGGAAGATGTTATTGACGTGATGACTTTCCAGATTTTGGGGATAATAAGTGTTAAAACTTTAGAAGTTTAGTTAATTGATTACGTTCGTAAGTTTTGGATCTTCGCATTTATTTTTTACTATTTAATAATTGATATACTGGTAAATGTTTTTGGGGTTTAGATTTGTGTGTTATCTCACCTAGTAGGATAAGTGTGGTGCCACTCGCGACACGGTTGCGGTCATGACAAATTAGGGTATCAGAGCCACGCTTAGTGGTTGGTTGTCATCAACAAAAGAACGAGTCTAGTAGAGTCTTGAGGAACGGTAGGGGGCGCCCTTATTTTTCTTGTAGAGGCTATTGGACGTAGGAAAAAAATCACTTCTTTCTTTCAGCTTTACGGATCCAATGGTATCTAGGTGATACAAATTTGTATCGTACATCCCTCGCTCTATTTCACAGTGGTAGAAACTAGAACAACAAACTTGCCAACACCAACACCGGCAGACAAGGTGCGTCTGAGCCACCATGCGGCTTTGTAGCTCGAGGTGGGATAGTGGAAGAGGCTTGTTGGTAGAGGTAGCAGGAGGACGCCCTCTAGAGGTAGAGGACAAAAAAACCTGGTCCAGCTAGGTAATGGCAGAGTGACTCCTCCACCAACTGATGAGGTAGGTTAGTGAGAGAGGGTGAAGAAGGGGAAAGATGAGCAGGATCAAGATGAGGAATTACCACCCCCAGCTACCCCAGAGAGATTAATCAGGTTTCTTACTTATCTTAGCGGGGTTATCTGATCAAAGTATTAGACACCTCAAGTGTTTTCGCACAGCACCTAAGGTCAGGGAGTACAAACATGCAACTGTGGTGGCTCCAGCAGGATGCCTCTTGTAAATAGGCATGTTTCCCGATTGGCTACAGGTTATATAATACAAGGGACAGCATGAACTTTTCACTACATCTTAAGTTGAACCCTCCAGTCTTCAGGTGCTGAATCCAAATGCCTATGATTTCTGGGTGATTGTCATGACTGCTATATAAAATGGACTCATAGTAGAACGATCGGTGTGAGTTTGAACTATCAGTTTCAGGGGGATGCCAAATGTGGTGGCGGTCGGATGTTGAGGTGTCAAACAGCAACAGGGCACACCACCTATACTTGGAAATCATTCGCTAAGCTTATTATGGAGAGTATATACCCCAGACTTTGAGGGATAGGAGGAGGATAGGGATGATTTCTTGACCCTGGCGAAAGGAAGGATGTCCGTGAACCTATGAGGATAAAATTTCTTTCACTATCAAGGTATGCCACTAAGCTGTTGCTTAATTCCACACGAGAGGATTTGTAGTGTTGTCAAAGGATGATTGTCAGTTGTGGGACCCAGCCTTAAAGGGTAGTGATTGCCAGCAAAATCCTTTCAGGGGAAGTTGTTGATTTGTGATAGAGTAGAGGGGGTGAAGCTAGACGACTTCACGTAGCGTCGAATTCTATGAAGTTCCGTATAAGGGAGGGTAGTTTAGTGGTTCTTACTCCAGAGGGCAAAGTTTAGGAGGTTACCCAACCCGTCCTATTCAGTCTTCACTGCAGGCTTTAGCTGGGGCTCCATCGCAGCCCAATCAGCATTTTTCTTAGTTTGGAGGTTATCCCTAGACTTAGAAAGTTTTTATATTCTTTAAATAAGTTAATGTGATTTAGTTGGTGAATATAGCTTTTGAATTAATGTAAAATTGAACTAACTACACTTAGAAATATGTAAATTATTCAAATAAGTTGATGTCAATTAGTTGGTGAATATACTGTTGGTATTAAGTTATAATTAATCGAATTACACTTAAAAAAATGTTGTGTTCTTCAAATAAGTAAATATGATCTAATTGGTGAATGTAGTGTTTGAATTAAGTTAAAATTAAACTAATTAGACTAAGAAAGATGTCAAGGCTTTAAATTAAATAAATGTGATTAGTTGGTTAATAGTGTTGAATTAAGTAAACTAAATTAAGTACACTAGGAAAGTGTAAGTTCTTTAAATATGTTTATGCGATTTATTTGGTATATAGCGTGGGAATAAGTTTTACAACTAACTAATGAGACTAGAAAATTGTTAAAATTCTGTAAATAACTTAATGTTATTATTGGGGATTATAGTATTGAATAACGGTGAATTAAAACTAATTAGACTTCGAAAGAGTAAGTTCTTTTTACATAGTTATTGTGATTTAGCGGGGTAAACAAAATTGTTGCAATGAGTTAAAACTGAATAATTAGAATTAGAATGATGGATGTTTTCAAATAAGGTAAATGTGATTTAGTGGTGAATATAGGTGTTGAATTAAGTTTAAACTAACGAATAGACATAGAAAAGTTGTAATTCTTAAATTAAAATACTTTGATTAGTTGGTTTGGAAGATGTGTTGGAAATTAAGTTTAAAACTAAACTAATAGATTGGAATGTTTTGAAAATCCTTCAAATAAAATAATTTGATATATTTCGGGAATATAGAGTTGGAATTAAGTTAAAACTAAACTAATTAGACTTAGAAAGATGTTAAATTCTCTAAATAAGTAAATGTGATTTAATGGTAAATATAGTGTTTGAATTAAGTTAAAACTAAAGTAATTAGACTTAGAAAGATGTTAAGTTCTTCAAATAAGTAAATGTGATTTTGTTGATTAATATAGTATTTGAATTAAGTGAAAACTAAACTAATTACACTTAGAAAGTTGTTAAGTTCTTTAAATAAGTTAATGTGATTTTGTTGGTAAATATAATGTTGGAATTAAGTTAAATCTAAATTAATTAGACTAAGAATGATGTTAAGTTTTTCAAATAAGTAAATGTAATCTAGTTGGTTAATATATTGTTTGAATTAAGTTAAAAATAAAAGAATTAGATTAACAAAGTTGTTAAATTCATTAAATAAGTTAATGTGATTTATGTGGTGAATATAGTGTTGGAATTAAATTAAAACTAAACTAATTGAACTTAGAAAATTGTTAAGTTCATTAAATAAGTTAATGTCATTTAGTTGGTGAATATAGTATTTGAATTAAGGTAAAACTAAACTAATTAGACTTGAAAAGTTGTTAAATTCTTTAAATAAGTTAATGTGATTTATTTGGTTAATATAGCATTGGAATTAGGTTAAAACTAACTTAATTAGACTTAAAAAGTTTTTAAATTCTGTAAATAAGTTAATGTTATTCATTTGGTTTAATATAGTGTTTTAATTAAGTCAAAACTACACGAATTAGACTTAGAAAGATGTTAAATTCTTTAAATAAATTAATATGATTTACTTGGTGAATATAGTGTTGGAATTAACACTACACCATTTTCGGCCTACAGCAACACCACATATTTTGTAGCCTAAACTAGCAAAAAGTGTGGCCATTGATAAAACGATACACTTTTGGACATTCAGCAACACTTTTTAGGGGCTTCCCAAAAGAATCGTACCTTTGACTTAGGCAACCCTTTTTTAAAATGTTGCCATCTTGGCTTTCCCCAAACTATAAGCGTAGCCAAAAGGTATAAAGGCACGCTTTGAAGACTGCATTATCAACACCTATTTTTGTTAGACTACAACTTAAAAGCCTTGCCTTTTCAGATTTATTGGTCACACTTTAAAAAAGTGTTGCCTTTATTGGTCATCTAATCGCAACACTTTTCAAGTGTAACTTTTATGTACCTTAGAGCAACACTTACAAATTGTAACTCACATTTATAAGCCTACATGTAGCACAAATATTATATATCTTTTAATCCTACGTGACCTAAAACACAAAATGAACTATTTAAAATCATTATTGAAGCCTATATATTTCCAAATAAATTTCGAGAAATATTTCATTACAAACCAAAAGCTTATATGTGTTGTGTACATACCCATACTTATACATCACTATTCTAAATGTGTCACAATAAATCAAATAATATATTTAAACTTTTACATAGTTCCAAAAAACACTTCATCATCCACTTCAAATTTGATCCCCTCCACTTCCTACACAATAAGATCTTGGCAGTTTAAATAAGAGGTAAGAAGTTCGATTGCAACAATTAGAGAGGCAAGAAATGCCCAAGTTACACCAAATAAAACATTAACAACAATCTGCAAATTGCATATTTTATACCATGCCAGTTCTTAATAGAAAATGCCAAAAAACAGTGAAACAAAAGAAGGCAAGACCGTTCTCAATTTTAAACCAAATACATTAACAACAACTAAAGAGAGACAAGTCCAGATAAGTCCTTTAGTGACGGCCTTTATCTTGAGGATTATTTCCTCATAGATTTATCGAGCGACACAACTAACATTACAGACAACTCAATTTATTATTTTTCTTTAGTCTAAATAAATCCAGTTTCAGTTAAAGAGAAATTGATAGAGGGCGAAGAGCAACAAAGAGACTTATCTAGAGTAAATTGGTTACCCCTGGTTATGTACTAATAATATGTTCCCCGCAGCCTGCATGTTCTCAATCCATATGTTTTATAATTAGTCTGTAGCTACAACAAAATGAGTTTCCATATGCCAGTGAGAAATGTGAAAGCATTTTAAAAGTATTTTTCTGACCTGCGTACGCGGTCTCTTTATGTAAGTACCTGTGATAATGCCCTGGCAAAAAACAAATTTGATCCACAGCCAACCCATAAAGGATCATATGTAGCAATTGCTCATACTGCTTCATTTCATCTCCCAAGTAATCTAAACCCATATGATTAAAATATCTACTACATACATCTATATGCAAATGGAAGCAGGACTCCAACAATTCATATCCAAATCATTTTTGTCATTTTTCGTGGTGTAGAACCTTCAACAAACACGGACCGACCTCACATTTCACACCAGTCAATAAGTTCTAGTTAAAATCATAGGCTACTAGCTCAAAGATCCATTTCTAATTGCACCGCACCAATCTTATTTCTTCACTTGTACTGTTCTAAAGATGGGCCTGAGTAGGTTGCTTCCCTGTAGGAAAATATCGACTGGAGCAGCAGGAACAGTATCTGCTTTGAGAAGCAGCTAGTCCGTCTTCAATTCTTCTTCAAGTTCTGCCCTCCACTATTCATCTTGCAACCACAACACGCCAAAACTGACATTCATTTTGATGGTGCAACACATTAATTGTGAATCAGTAGATGGTATAATTGCTTACTGTAACATCATTCACTGATGCTTTGAAGAATCTCATTTCGTCAAGCATTTCTCCACCACGTATGATTCTCTCTGAAATACATTAACAAATCAATAAAACCATGTACTAGCACAACAAGTTGGAACAACAGGCCTAAAAAGTACTGTTCCAGACGTACATCAGGTCTGCGATTTAAGGGATGGGTTGGTTCGACTTTCATAATAGAAGGACACGGGTAAATGAATCAAGTGCTGGCCTCAACTTTGAATATAAATCTGGACGAATCATTTCATTAGCGATCTGATGCTATCATAACACACATCATGTAGGCCGAACAAAATTTTATCCTATATACATTAGGACTCGTCTCTAATTTCAAAATTGGTTGTGTACAACGTCAGACTAACTATGATTATTACATTTGCAAAGACCATAAAATTAGAACCCCTACTTATAGCTCCTGCAAATTCATCTTCCCCAAAGTGACAGTTTACTTGTGACCACGGAAGATTTCAGGTGTCAACTGTGCAGCCA
Source organism: Solanum habrochaites (assembly GCA_027704765.1). Classification (NCBI taxonomy): domain Eukaryota; kingdom Viridiplantae; phylum Streptophyta; class Magnoliopsida; order Solanales; family Solanaceae; genus Solanum; species Solanum habrochaites. Next base: position 8,439 of record JAKWJA010000722.1, read on the forward strand.
GAGTTGTGAGGAGGGGCAATAGCCATAGAAACTCTCTGAACAGAGCCGACAATGCTTCCATACATCTTTGCGTCAGCCATAAGCAGTGTGATATTCTTCTCGTGATACGTTATTCTAAAAAAAACAAGCTGGATTGCATTGTCAAGACTGAAGAAGGTTGTCAACTGACGTCCTTTCAACCTCACCCAGGCTCCTTCCCGTCGCATGGCACGACTGAAGATTGGTACTTCGCATTTAAAAACCAAAGACTTGGCAAGATACAGATAATAATCACACATCAGAAAATTACGAGTAGGACAATTTACTTGAAACTTACATATGAATGAACATCCTTGATCCAAGTTATTCAAACTCACAACTATACCACATACGTATATATTAAGAATAGGAGAGAGAACTTCGTAACCACTGTCACTGATAGAATTGCGATATATCGCCAACGTCCCACGGCACGCTGTTAATCTGACTCCAACGATATTTTCTCGGTCTATCGTGGCAATAACATTCATAACCCACAACGTGGGAGATGAAGAGCGGCACGCAAAACCTCCAGTCCATAAATTCAGGGGTAGTCACTGAAGAGGAACAGTACCTTCATGTGTCTATGTGTTTGTTTAAGTTTATCCTTATTAAGCACTACATGCTTCTTTCTTGCTTCCTATTCCATTTTTTGTTGTCTTCCTCCAGAATTTTCCCTCAAACGTAGACTGCGCATAAGACTAGTCTATTAAAATTGTGATGGAGGAACATACTAAAGCTCTGCCTGCTGCCAGCGTATGTGAGTTATACACGAACTTGCTATCTCAAACACATCTTCTTGTTAGTGTAGAATAAACGGAATCATGACGTTCGAATCCATTCCTTGTGTTTTTCTGCACAAATAGAGTCTCCCCTTTTGCAGATTCTTATGCCAGCAAAGAAGTTTGGCAATCTCCTCTTCTCTCCCTCTTGCCCGCTTCCAGTTGCCTTAGTCTTCTTGAAGGTCCTCCAATAGATCTTTGTTAGGCCTTGTAATGTAGTCTTTTCCAATTGATCTGAGGGGCCAGAAAGCACCAGTTCCACCAGGCCTCGCAAGAACTCTATAAAACTTCCATCATGAGGATTCCATTTGCCAATAAAGAAGACTATGATACCAAACAAAAGAACAACTACTGAAAAGGCTTCACTATTTTAATAAACATAATAAAATCATGCAACAGAAGAAAATTAAAACCAACTGTTCTTCCCAATTTTAAAAGTCCCACTTTATTACAAACTTAATAATGTCATTATCAAAAGGTTTCTTATACAATGTAATCCCACAGACACCAGCTTCATACCTAGCAGTTCTCCCCATGGGATTCAGTAATGAGTATGATCAAATGTTGTTTGGTGCAATCATTCGCGCTGATATCCTGGCTTTTTTTGCGCCCTGTTTTTTGAGTGACATATGTCACTGAAAGCTTGCATGGGCAAAAACGATGAAGACGGAGTGTAGGATCAAACGTCAACGTGTGCGCTTGAGGTCGTATGTGTGTTCATCAATTTTAGTACAATGGGTATTAAAATACTAAGTATATGACATGCGGAGCCAAAGAGACACTTAATAGTCCGTATACAACGGCGGGTAAGTTGAGTACCATTTATGAATAAACTAGTGAAATTTTTTGGATCATTTTTTATGCTGAACTAAGGAGCCACCAAGTGTCTAGTGCGAGACCTCTTTGATGAAGCTTTGTTTTAGTTAGAAATGTTTTACTGTATGCCTATAATGGAAGCCCTTGTTGTATCAAGCAAGCATTATATTCCGTGCGTCCTTTTGCTTCTTCCTTAGGAACATTCCAGTAAGGCCCGCCTCGATTGAAAAATCACTAGTCAATAACATTTTTAGATATATGTATTGGTGACACCTAGAAAACCCCACAATAATAGAAAAACTAAAAGCTGCTGAGTATATCAATAAGTACATCTAAAAAAGACACATTTTATAGACATGTTGGACTAGGACAGCCTAAATGGTACAAATATCCACTCTTGGATAAATCTGTTACACATATTGTTATAGTATAACCTTTAGTACCAAAATCTTCACTTGATTTTGGAATTCTCCCAGGCCACTCTGCGCCAAGGGGTGGTATTGTTATGAAAAACATGACCTCTTAGTTTCTATTGAAAACATTGGGATTTATATGCTAAAGTCCCTAAGTGAACTAACTGACAAGAAAATCCAGGTGGTGCCCAATAAAACTGGTTGCGTTACAAAATCATAAAATCATTGTTCACATGTAGCCAAACTGTCTCTTCAATAAATATGAATAGGAAATCTTGGAGAAAAGGAAAAAAAGGGGATCATTCACACACACAAAACGACCCTAACAATGTTAAATAAATCTACATCGACTGATATGAGTGACTGAATCACTCCTAAACTTAGAAAACATCACAACTGAACAAGGGAGTTTAATTTTCTTTTACGACGACACGATCAAATACCATATACACTAAAAATAAGAGAAACTTACTACAACTTAATATAGACAAAAACAGCTCATCGTGATTACAATAATAACCAAACTTAAGGCGAGCAGCAACCACATACCAACTCAAGAAATACTACGACATGGAGTATTTTTTTGAATTGTTTGCCAATAATATCACTCCTATACACAGAGGGAACAATGCCATGTTATGTATTCTTAATGGATTCCATGCCTATTGGTTTTCCTAATGCGTTCACATGCTACATGGAGTGTGAACGTAATCAATAGACTAGGTTAGATTGCTTTAGTGTAGCTACTAAAAACATGTCTTCTAAGCACCGGGCAGCACATAAGGTCTGTCTGCACGTAAATGAAGGGAAAAATGAAAAAAAAAAAAAAAACAGAATTTGACGAGTATCATATGTCACTAATTACCCCTTCCAAGTGAAGGTCAATAAGAAGAAAGATACATATAAAAAAGACTACAGTGTCTAAAGTTTTTCACCTCAAAGATAGAGAAAAATATTAGACGTTCTAACAATATTGTAATGATGACACTCACATAGTGACGCTACTTTTTTTCAATATTCTAAACGAAATCTTCTAGAGACTACAACCACCCAAAGGTCCAAGATAAAGAAATGGAGAATGTTAAAAATTGTTTCCATGCTTTCATGATAGACACCGACTTACAATATTCTCCACACTTATCAATATAGCCGTTGAGAGACACATTAACCCTCAACCAAGACAGCTTTCCTACGCCAAATAAAATATTCACTACAGCTCAACAGTGTAATCACCTCTGCATATTTTTCAAGCGCAGTGATTCGCAAGATCGCGATCTCGCTCTTAGTGACGGGAAGTTAGTACACACAGCATTCATATACCACATGAGTTACCTAGGAAACATATTAGTGAAAGCTCCCAATTCTACATTTAGGCATTTCCGCAAAGAAACATAATGCAAATGAGACCCGTACCCAAATAGAAAACATGTTTGCAAAGCACCATTGCAAGGAAAGGAAAAGATAGCATGATTTTTTCAAGTGAGGCACGAGGTAGAAGGACTATAGTTCGCATACCTTCTAAGCCTGATGTATATCGAATATAAAAAGTAAAAAATTTCATGTGAAGGTCATGTGTGTGAGTTCTCAATTGCAACTCCGGAGACCTACAAAAGTAATAGCCTATCCAATTACTGTTTCTGAGAAGGTTCTATTATTAACACAGTTGAAACGCAATGCCTTTGCACTGACAGTATTAGAACTTCGCACCACAAATTACTTACCCCAAAGATCACCCATTACTTGTACAGACTGAGATCAAAACCCCTTAAAGTTTTAAAGACTAATAATGAAAGACAGTCGAAATGAGACAAGAAAGAGAACAGTGCCACAGTGAAGTGGCACCTGTTCACTAACCTACTTACTTCTTCTTTGAAAAGATTTAGAGCCTGACTTAGCAAAATCATCGATACTCTCTACCTAGTTTTATCTCCCCTTGGCAAACTAATTGTGTGGCTGGATTCTCTGGGAATATACACATAGGCCTATACAGGTAAAGTCCTTTAAAAACCCATAAGATCTCTGGTTTCGACTAAAAACCAAGATTAAAACTTATGCCCTTTTATCCGTAATACAACTATCAATTACACTCCAAAATCAAAAAATTCGTCTCAACAACACATAACATAAACAATAAACCCTACATAATCAAATTTTTGACTGACATACAAGCATATAAAAATCTTAAAGCATAATTAGACTTTTGAAAGGTAACATCTCTTAACCTGATAAACTCTATTCCCAACAACTACCTTTAAAGACATTAGACATGTTGATTTTGTGAAGCATTTTATTTCAATTTTCAAAAGGAAATCTGATGGAACAACAGTTTACCCAGAAATCTTTGAAAGAAATCGTCTTCTTCAGCTCCTCCAATCTTGAAACAACGAGCGAGAGGAAAATCTCGTCTGCAGTTTTCCATGTCAGAAATCGCATGCCTTTGATTTTTCACAACTGAAAATGGTGTTCTTCACTTGAAGTTAACATAAATGTGACGATGTGTTCTCCAATCTTGAACAACCCTAATTTTTTTCGTTCTTTCGAACAGGCTCCTTCTTCAGCTTACACGAATGTTGGTTTTTTCAAACTGAAATGGAAGCTTCAGCTGAAGCTTTGGAAATGGTGGCCTTTTTTTATTTTCTTTAATGTTTTATTTATTTAATTTTTCTTTAAGTTTCTATTGTTTGTGCTGCGCACAATAAAAGATGGCAGGGAGATGAAATTTTTAATGTTAATGTTGGAGTGAATATAAGCGATTTGGTGAAAACACTAAGCCAATGTTTAATAGTGTTGTCTATTTTCATGTAATAAAAATTACACACTTTAACAGCGTGTGCCATTCATGTACAATAGTTTGTTGCCAACTAAAAAACCTTACATTAAGTGTTTTAATCCCATTAAAGAGTAACCTATTATAAGTGTGGGTTGCTAAAATTAATGTAGCAAAAGTCAAATCATTGGCTAACTTAAAAGTGTTCCAAAAGTATTTTAGGCACACTTAATAATTGTGTGTCAATGTATTGTTTGGCCGTAGACTAAAATGGTGTGTGTAGTTTTAACTAAACAAATTAGCCTTGAAAAGGTTGTTAAAAAATTATAAATAAGTAAATTGATTTAGCTTTGTGATATAGTGTGTCTTGGATTTCGTTTAAACTAAACTACAATATAGTTACAAAGATGTGTATGTCTGATAGTGCTCGTCAAATTTGATTTTTTTGTGAATGGATGTTTCAATTAAGTTAAAACTAAAATTATTACACTTAGAAAGTTGTTTTCATAAATAAATAATTGTTATTTAGTTGGTTAATATAGTTTTTGAATGAAGTGAAAACTAGACTAATTACCCTTGGAAAGTTGTGAAGTTCTTTAAATAAGTAAATGGATTTAGTTGGTGAATATACAGTGTTTCAATTAAGGTTATAGACCCTTAAAACTAATTAGACTTCAACAAATGATATCGTTGTCATTAAGTAAGTTAATGTATTTATTTTGGGGAATTTTGTCCCACCACGCGCAAAACAGCCGCGAGTGGCACCCACACTTATGTTACTATGGTGAGCGAACAAACAAATCTCACCCCCAACATTTACCCAACTTTCAACCATAAAACAAAATATATATGGAAGAGCTGACACAAAGCATTATTACTATTAACCAATAACATCTTCTAAGGTTTCATCGTAACGACCTGTTTAGTCGTTCTGGAGTGCAGTAGAGTGTGTATTGTCGTGTAACCGTAACCTCAAGCGTGGGAGGAACGAAATCCCCGAGGACTGTGCACTTCGGAGCGTGACGGTACACCGTCCAGGTTGTCTTCATCCAAAACACTTAATCCTGACAAGTTGGTACTTAAGATACACTCTTTAAACGTCACAAACAGAAGTGGCAGGACGGACAGGATCTCGTGTGCTACGAGGACCGGACCGTCACAAATCTATTCCCTAGAATTAACTCTTTTACTGTTTGTGAGGTATGCAGTACGGACCATCAATTATAGGCTAGCGGAACCCTGACTGGGGCGGATTTGCACTTAAAGCACCTTTTAAGGCGCGTTTGGTGGACTATTCATGCTATAACGGATAAATTTGTGGATTTAATGGTAATAATTCTATTACGTGGGGGTTACAGGAGCATAACCTTTGTATAAATAAGTGGGTTTTTTTTAAATCACATCTTTTATACTTAATTAAATGAACAATTAGGGTAAAATAAAAGGTTGACATAAAAAATAGAAAGATCAAGAGAACGAGCGGAAGAAGAGAAAACGAAGAGCACAACAGGATTTGGAGAATTAGATTGGGGACGATACATGTAGTCTTCGGTGGAGGTAGGTTATGGTTTATGCTATTCTCATAGTAAACGCTTCAATAGAAGAATGATATGTTATGGGAACTAATTGTAAAGTCTTCTAAATGCTTATTGTAATCACTGCATGAATGTGCTTATGTACTTTAGTGGGTTGGAAATACGGGGACTGTGAAGTCTTAACTTAAAAATCCACTTTGTTAATGATGATGCCTTGGTATAAAAAAAGGCTTGATGAACTAAAAGAATGAGAGTAATGGATCGGTTGTCACGAACCGACACGTAGTAGTAGGGGATCGGAGTGTCAGCAGTTCCGACACCAGGATAGTAGTAGGATCGGAGTGTCACGTTCCTACACTAGGATAGTAGAGGATCGGAGTATCAGGTTCCGACACCGGGATAGTAAGGATCGGAAGTGTCACGTTCCGACACCAAGATAGTAGTAGGATCAGTAGGTCACATTCCACTCAAGAAGAACAAAGAAGGAATCTTGAATTTTGCTAATATACACTAATTTGAAGAACCTAATTCTTAAGCGAGTACGGTGTGGAGGCTTGATGTCCTCATAGATGTGTTTGGTGTTGTTGCAAATGATTCTTATACTTGTTCCTATCGCCTTTAAGTTATTTCGTTGGTTTTATGTTATTATCCGATATATAACATTGATTTCTTTTTGAGTTGGCGCGATACCTACTCATACTTGTGGTTTGTACTACCGTACTTGTATTTTGTTTTTCTTTGTATTTGTGGGGTGCAGCAAACGTTCCATCGTCTTCAACTCGTCCTCAACTCTAGCCAGTCTTCATCACGTCAGATTTCAGGGTGAGCTATTATTCCTAGCTCGGACTGGATTCTCTCTCATTCACGTCTTGATGCCTTGAAGTCCTTGCATGGACTAGCCGTTCATTTATTTTAACTTCTTTGATACTCTTAGATTTAGTAATTTGAGGATAGATGCTCTTCTGGTGATCACTTCCAGATTTTGGAAATAATAATAAGTATTAAATTTTAGAAGTTATTTGTTGGTTATTGTAACGACCTGTTTAGTCGTTTTGAGCAACAGAATTTATTTCTGGAAAAACTGGCTGGGACGACGATGTAACGACGGACGTCATAGCACGGACGGCCGTCGAGGAGGGTCCGTCCCATGATACACTTAGAAATTTTGAAATTGGGTACTAAAAATCGAACCTCGGCTGTAAATTGTGACGGACCTGCAGGACGTGCCGTACATCACGTGAAGACTCGTGAAAGTTTTCATTGCAAAACACTTCACTTTTGAGAAATTTTGGTACAAGAAACGAGTTTTGACCGTCATGACGGAGAAGAAGCAAAAGGAAAACAGGACGCGTCCAGGATGTGACGGGCAGTCACGGCTAAGTGTAGTTCGAGGGAGCGCGACGACCTGGGTGAACGGCACCGTCGCAGGCACGCGCCCGTCACAGGTTGCGCAGTCCCAGGCAAAATTAGGATTTCCTCTACACGTTTAGGGGCTGTTTTGGGGGGGGGGACTATTCTTTTTTATCCTTAATTATAAAGATTGAGGGTTACTACTAAACTACAGGTCTAATTACTTGTGGGGTTACAAAGAGGTAACCTTAGTTAATAGTGGGTTTATTGCCATCTTTATTTTAATTGTATATTAAATTAGGGTAAACGAAAGGGGTTGAATAAAGAAAAAAAGAAAGCAACAGCAAGAGAGAGGAGAATCGATCAACTAAGAGGACGAAGAGGATAGCTACAGGGATTTTTGAAAGATCGCTTGTTGATTCATTCTTCGGTGGAGGTATAGGTTATGGTTTCTGTTACGATATCGAGTGAATCTTCATAGTGAATAGTATGTGTTGATAAATTGTAAACCTGCTATGTGCTTAAGTGTATGCTTGCATGATTATATTATAAAATTGTGATAATTAACCAAGCATGATGAAGTTATGAATCCCAAATCTGAAAGACCCTAATTCACTGGATATATTTTAATGAGACATGCTGAGGCGTTATATGAAGACATGTTGGATACATTTATATAATGAGATGATGATGCCTTATGTAAAAGAAGGCTGGAATGAATTAGGGGATCGGGTGCCACGTTCCGGTACCAGGATATGAATATTGAGGATCCGGAGTGTCCACTTCCGACACCAGGAATAAGGATCTGATCGTGGCTGCCACGTTCCGGTCCGGATAAAATATGAGATCGACGTGTCACGTTCCGACATCATACGTATATGATCGTTTGCCACGTTCCGGTAACCATGGATAGGAATATGAAGATCGTAGTGTACACTTCCGACACCAGAATAGTAATAATGGATCGGGTGCACAAGTTGCCGGGTACCAGGATCGAATATAGGATCGGAGTGCACGTCCGGGCACCATGGATAATATGGATCGGGTGTGCCACGTTCCGGACCAGTGATAGAATATGAGGATCGTGGGTACAGCGTTCCGACACCCAGGATAGTATTGGAATCGTGGTGCCACGTTCCTGTACCAGATAGGAAGTATGAGGATCGAGTTCCACGTTCCGGCACCATGGATTAGTAAAAGAGGACGGAGTGTCACGTACCGACACGAAATGAAAGATAAGGAATTCTTGCAGAAAGATAATGATATACTCAATCTAATGAACTTAATTCCCAAATGAGTATGGTATTGAGCCTTGAGCCTCATGTTTGTGAACTCGATTGTAGTTTATTGATGACATTCATGTGTTTATTGCTACATGTGAGTATTGTAGTGATTTGAACTTATTGATATATACGGTCCCTTTGTTGAGGTTGGCGGCATGAATATCTACTCCATACGTTGGTTTACTGACCCCCACTTCATGTTTTCCTCTTTGTTATTTGTGTAATGCAGCAAAACGTTCTATCACTTAAACTCAACAGCAGTTACCAGTTCTTCACTTCATCGAACTTCAGGGTGAGCTAATGGTCTCAGCTGGACTGGGTCTTCTTCTTCACGTTCTTGAGTGCCTGAACTTCCGGCTATGGACTAGCTTAGCTTTTTAGTTATTTTGTTCTTAGGACATTTCTAGTTAAGTAAGTTTGAGAGAGATGTCTTGTGATGATGATCTCCAGATGTGGGGGAAATATATATAGTATTGACTGGTTTTGTTATATGAGTTAAGATCTTTTCCGCAATTATTTTCTGTTGATATATCTTGAAATGTTAAGGTGTAGATGGTTGGTTGATCGACGCTCACAATAGAGGGTAAATGTGGGTGCCAGTCGACGTCCCTGATTTGGTTCGTGACAAACTTGGTATCAGAGCTTAGGTTCTTGGTCTCATCACCAAGAAACCAGGTTCTAGTAACGAGTTCTTACGGAACGGTAGGGGGGACGGCCTTTACTTTTCCTTGAGAGGCTATAGACTCTAGGAAATTTCACTCTTCACTTATTTATGCGTGCTACTATTGAGTCCAATTGGTATCCTGGGCAATACGAATTGGTATCTGACCATCTTCACCTCATTCGCAGATGGTTAGAACTTAGAGCAACACTTCACCAGTCACAACAAACACGGAAGACAAGATAAACGGTAGCCAACGCCACTGGGGATCTGTGAGCTCGAGAACTGGCACGGCAAGACGGCCGTGGAGAGGTCGTGGCGAGGAGGACGTCCTCTTAGAGGAAGAGGACACTCACCTAGCCACTCTGATACTAGGGCGGTGACTCTCTCCCCGATCGAGGGAGGTGATAAGAGGGGGGGAGGGGGAGGAAGGTGGGAGAATGAACACAGGGCAGAAGTGAAGAAATTTGCCACCCCAACCTACACCATAGAATGATCAACCATTACTTTCTTATCGTTAGTGTTGTTATCCGATCAGGCGGGCCACCTCCAGTGGTTTCTTCCCCAAACCCTCCGGTTTTCAGAGGTACGCGACAGCGGCTACATGGTCTCCCCGCATGGATGCATCATTAAGGAATACGGCACATTTCCTTCCTCCACGTCTGACTACTGGGCCTATTATGACAAATGATCAGCGACTGAATTTTAGTAAGTTCTGAAAATTGAAACCTCCAGTCTTTAAGGCGCAGACAGAATCAGAGGATGCCTACATTTCTGGTTATTGTCATGACTATACACAAGTATGGGTATAGTAGAACGGTTTGGCCGTTGATTCGTGAGCTATCAGTTTCAAGGGACGCCAAGCTGGTGCGGTCACGTTGAGTGGTCAACCAACAAGGCACAAACCTATGACTTTGGGAATCATTCTCTTACACCCCTGTTTATGGAGAAAGTTATCCAAGGACCTTTGAGAAGATAGAAAACAGGGACGAGTTCTTCAGTTAGACAAGGGAGAGAATGACATTACGCGTTATGAGGCTAGATTTCGCGCCACTTTCAGATACGCACCCGAACTTTGTTTCAGTCCACAGGAAACGGATTCCCGTTTTGTGAGGGGTTGAGTCAGAGTTGCGGGATTTCTTCCAGCCTTACAGGTAGCGGCATACGGCAATCATCCTTCCAAGTAGGTGTGGAACTTTGTGATAGAGGTGGAAGGCGGTGAAGCAGACGGACTTACCACGACATCGACAATCGAAAAGTTTCGAAGGTGAGGCGATTAGAATAATGGTTCTCACTCTAAGGACAGAGTCGGAGTTACATCAAGTCTACAATTCAGTTTCTTCACTACAGACTGTAGTTGGGGGGGGTCCACTCATACGGTCAACACTATCCGAGAGAGCCTATGCATGAACCCCGAGAGTGTTTGTCTCTTGATGTGGGGAGGTTGGACAAGTCAAGGGTATTTGTCAACAACCAGAGTTACAGAACCCCCACTAGCTAGAGGTAGAGGTGGGTCATGGTATCGAGGCCGCGCTTGTTAGGAGGACGTGGTGGTCGAGGTAGATGGTGGTCACACAACGGCAGAGGTGAGGGATGGGCAAAATGGAGCCACTACTACGCAACATGGTAGGGGCAAGGACAGAACAACGATAGGCCCATGTTACGCTTTTCCATGGGAGACTCTGAGGCGGAGGCGTCTTATGTGTTATACAGGTAATACTTTTGGGTTTTGTGATTGCATGGCAGCTTGTATTATTTGACCCTGCTCCACGTTTCATATGTATCTTCATCATTTGCTATATTTGTCTAAAATTGCCATGTTGAATAACTGACTGCCTATTTCGTGTTTCTGTCTCAAACCGGGTGGTAGTGCTGTGGTGAGTTGAAAGGTACATAGGTCTTTTTGGTGAACTTTGTGGGGAACAAATACAACCTTATGAATTTGGTTATTTTAGAAATGGGTGAGTTGATGTAATTCTGGGTATGTACTGACGTGTCTTTCTCCAAATTTTGCGATCTTGGATTGAATGCTTAAAACTGTGACATGTGGCCAATCCTGGGACAGATCGGTAAGTGTGGGAGGGGACTACACTTCCAATCCGGTGCGTATCATCTCATTTTCTTCGTGCTAAGAAAATGGTTAGTAAAGGGTGTTTAGCTTTCTTGGCCATCTCAAGGATGACACTACCCAATACCTTCGATTGAGTCGGTTTCGGTGGTCCGTGAGTTTCTTGATGTTTATTCCCTGCAGAGTCTCCGGGTATGCCCCCAGACAGGGATATTTGACTTCTGTATTGATCGTTGAACCGGGTACACGCCCCATTTCTTACCCACGTATAGAATGGCTCCGCGAAGTTAAGAGAGTTAAGGCTCAACTTCAAGGAGTTGTTGAAGCAAGGGCTTCATTAGACCAAGTGCATCTCCTTGGGGTGCTCCGGTTTGTTGTAAAGAAGAAAAAGATGGGAGTTTTCGGATGTGGCTATAGACTACGTCCGCAGTTAATTGAACAGGTGACATAAAAACAAGATCCTTCCGTCGCATGAATGAACTTTGTCGATCATGTTACAAGGTGCTTGTGGTCTCTCTAAGAATTGACTTGAGTCGGTTATATCATCAATGTGAAAAATACGGCAACGGATGTGCCAAGACGATTTTAGAACGAGTTATGGAAATACAGACTTTGTTGGTGATGTTTTTGGTTTAACACGCCCCGTGCGCATTCATGAGCTTGATGAACGGTGATATTGTAAGCCAGTATTTAGATCTCTTGTGATCGTTATTATGTATGATATACTGATTATACTCCAAGAGTAAGAAGGAACATGTTAGAGGCATTTGAGAATGTATTGGCAAACGTGTGAGTGGAGAAAAAGTTCTAATGCCAAGTTCTCTAGGTGTGAGTTTTGGCTAGATGCAGTGTCCTTCTTGGGGCACGTGGTGTTCTAGGGGGATGGCTAAGGTAGATCCTTCTAAGATCGAATACAAGTAGTGACAATGGGTAAGACCTACCTAATTGTCAGAAATAAGGGAGCTTGTTGGGTTAGCTAGCTAAAACCAACTCGCCGATTTGTCAAGGGAATTCTCTTCGATTGCTTCCCAAACTGACCGACTTGACTAAGCAAAATGTTCCATTTGTATGTCGATGAATGTGAGGAAAGCTTTCAGAAGCTTAGACTTTGTTGATACCGCGCCTATCCTCACCTTGCGGTTATGAAGGTAAGAACTTCATTGTTTTATGTGATGACTCCTATAGGGTTTGGTGTGCAGTTTGATCTAATGCAAAAGAAGATACCGTGATTGCTTTATGCCTCAAGACAAATTAAAAGTGCATGAACGTAATATCCACTCCATGGTACTTGGATTTGGTCCCGTGGTAGTGTTGCATTGAATCAATGGAGACACCTATTTAATGGGGTTAAGTGGAGGGCTATACGGATCATCGTCTCTACAGT
>JAKWJA010000723.1:0-35568 GCA_027704765.1 Solanum habrochaites
TTGCGCTTAACTTCCGCTTCTTGGACTTGATCTTGTTGTTGGTAACGGTGTATTAATATATATTAATACTACGATTTTCTTTTCCAATCTCACGCTAAAATGCTGCACCTTGAATTTTAAATAAAATTCTCTAACTCTCTCTCACGTTCCTTTTAATTTGCAACAAACTCACATCCAAAACTAATATAAAATACACACTATGTAAAGAGAAAATATACACTGAGATACAGAGTGAAATACACAGAGAAAAAAAAATCAAGAAAAAGCAAAGAGAGGAAAAGTTAGTTTTTCTTTAGAGAATTAAGTTTAGAGTTCGAGATTTCATTTGTTGTTACAAGTTCGTTGATCATAAAGTTTAGCCTTGTAAACATTGAAAATCAGTAGATTTGTACGTTACACTTCATTGTTTAGTCAAAAACAATTTGAAGGTGTATTTTTAACTTAACCTATTTATATTATTTTATCTGTATTATTTCCTTTAACCCTATAGTGTTTGATCCTTGTTATAGAATCAAAAAACAAATTGTATCCCATGAATTTATCAATTTTTCGTTCAAACAAGTGTTTTCGCACCATGTTCTTGTTTCAAAGCTTTCATATTATTTGCTTCCCATAATTTAAGAAGACATACGTACTGTTTTATTTGTGAAATAGATGTTTATTGTCCATGTCCTATATAGGCATTATCAGTCATATTTAAATGGTTTAATCCTGCACCTTCTTCCTCGCGGTTGTTCGCGCTCCGTCGTTTCTTGGTTCCTGTGCCGCTTCGGCTCTACCCCCTCCCTTTTCGTTGCATTCGTGCTTCCACCCTCCCCCTTTTGTCGCCTCTCTCCTATTGCCCCCCTCACTGCTTCCTTTTTTCCCCCACTTAGTTGGTGGGTGCGTATGCTTTCATACCGTCAGCTCCCTCTTTATTCTCGCGGTAATCTAATTGTCTCTCTAAGTTCTTTTTGACTCATTGTTCTCCTCTCCATATTGTCAATGTTGGTGGGGGGGGTGCAAATTCAATTGATAGTAAGTAAGAATACATATTTATAGATAAAATATCTTTATCTAACGTGTTTTGATATTGTTCTATCTAAATATTTCTTTAATATATTTATCTCTCATTCCTATGTATGACGTATCTTGGGGTTCTTTTGGGTACTGTATGTAAAATTTGTTCGTAACCATCATCACTTCAATTTCATCGAATTATTGTAAGAGAACTATAAATTTTTATTCAGACGTATACATAAAATCATTAACGACTAATCATTAAAAACTGAAAATAACAAATGAGAAAATCAATGAGCCAAACTATGAATAAAAGGAAATGGTAACATACAAGAATAATAATAATAAAAATTAAAACAGTCCAGAAACCATAAATTTCCAAACCAAAACAATAAGAAGACAAACAAATAATAAGTATAATATAGAAACAAAAAGTTGACAAAATATACAGAAAATTAATATATAGAAATAAGAAAAGGTAAGGAAAGGCAACAATACGTAAAAAAATTTGACCAAAAAATAATTGTTTTTATTTAAAGAGAAAGAACAGAACTCTAAAAGGAAAAAAGAATGATTGAAAAATAACGTGTAAAAAAAAGGAATAAGAAAAGTAGAGAAAAAAACAAAGAAAAACAAAAATATATAAGAAATATTAACTAAAACGTGCAGAGACATGCACAAGAAAAAAAATTAAAAATAAAAGTTAAAATCTTTCCTAAAAAATGTCTGAATCTATTTAAAATTTCTTGATAAAACTAACTTCAGATTTCATACAATTTTGTTTTATTTTTTTTTAAAAAGTCAATCCTAAAATAACTTGAACTCTAACAATCTTTTTCCCACACAAATTCTAATTCATAGAAACTAGATATGAATATATATTTTAAAAGAACTCAGAAAATGAGGATAAATAATATGTTGTTATTAAGCTAATAATATGATATAAAAAAATTAAGTTCAGTCAGGATTATCATCATAAAGAGACCGGTCTTACAATACCACCACGGTGTTGAGGGTGTCCTAATTCTTCACTCAGTCAACAGAATTCCTTACCCGAATTTCTAGTTCGCAGACTAATTAAAATAGAATAAAATTTCCTTTTGATTACGGATTTAAATAAGGTGACTTGGAACAACAAAACTAAATTCCAAGTGACGACTCTAAATAAAAAAATCATCTCCTTTAAAATGTCACTTTGGAAAAACATTTTTCTTTCAAAACATTAATAAACAATCAATTTTTGACGAGAAAAAAAGGAGTGTGATAGATTGCGACTTTGATTGGGATAAACCAAAATTCGAGCTTATAAATATTGACTTATGTATTCCTTCATTTATTTATTCATTTGTATTTTCTTGATATTATATTTGTTGGCTTAATGTACTAAATGTTTAATTAGGTATTATCTAAATCTTATTTAGAATTGAAATTAATGTCTTTTCTCGTGCTATTAGAGTTTTTTCATAATACCATACCATCAGTGGGAATTGCTATTGCTCCGGCCCCAGTTCTTTCAAGGTAGCCAGTAGATATTTGGGCCCCCCACTAAAATTGGTGACAAAGTAGTTTTTGTAACACTTGTTAAGGACTGTTGAACACTATGCAAACGGTGCCAAAAGTGCTGGCTACCAAATAAAAACCGGTAACTCTTCTTACTATCCCTGCTCGAGTTTCCCGCTCCGTTTTAATAACCAACTAATTTTTATATGATACTTTCTCCAACAGTTTTAGCCTTGGTAGAAACTTAAATCAGATATGGTTAGTTTCCATAATGGTTTCACTTATTTGTACCTCGTTATATTTGAACTTACGTAACAACTCGACCAATATGAATGACTATCATATTTAATTCTTCTCACCATGATGAGATACGTTATGCACCTTACTGCTGAGGTTCGGTGATCCTTAATTTAATAAAAATAAAAAAATCTTAAGACTTATTTAAAATTTTTTTTTTTATTAATATTTGAAACCTTTTTTATCCATTAAGAAATTTGTCATTAAAAAAAAATAAAAAACAAAAATATTTTATCACATTTTCCTGAACATACAATTTGACCTGATTCTTACTCTTTTTTCTTTGACCAATACGTTATTCAACTTTATTGTGATGTTCGGCCAATGGAAGAAAAAAATCTAAAAACTCTTGTCCAATAAACTGGGGTCAAAAATAGATTTTTATTATATTAGATAATTTTTTTTTTGGCTGATTGGTACCACATGTTTATGATATTGGCTACAACAATATAGAATGTTAAACTATTTGGCAAGATAGATCAACATTATTGTAACCTATACACTTCTATTGGTATCACTCAATATATTTAGGTAACAATTCAGAAATTATTTTGTTTAAAGTTATGGATAAAACAAATTCGACCTTATTGTTTCAAATGCATTGTGTGCTAAGCATTAGATACAAAATTCAATGACATAACTTTGTTGATCTAGAACTTGGCCCCAATGCTGCTTGATACGAAATATTTAGCCACATTTCACTTGTGAAAGTTTATATGCTTTCTTAAATTTGATTGTGCCTTTCACGCCTCTGTGCATGCATGTTATCCCAAAGAATCCTATTTTCGAGCCTAAAAGTTTTTTATTTCGCATAACCACACATCAGTCGATTATCATTTTGAGTGCATACTAGCACTACTCTTTGGTTCACCCAATCCTTTAAGATGCGTCACTATGAAATTAATCCCACACAGTATCCAAAAGCTTTATGTTGGATAAAACAGAAAAAGCTAATATGTGAAAGTTTACACATAAAAAGAGAAAAATCGTCGAAAAAAAATTTCAAGCAAAGAAGACAACAGAGAAGAAAAATGAAGAACACAATCACGTACAAGAAGCTTTTCAGAAACAAAAGTCAAAGCCAAAATGAAAAAATCTTCAGAGCATTGTGGCAAATTTTAAGGAAAAATAGTCAACACTTTATATCCAAAATAAATATCCACCTTTCCGTTAAGCCTACATTACAAAGCCAATGACAAGTCCTATTTGATCTCATTTTTTGCTCTCAAATTAGTGATACTTCCATTAGTGCCAAATATGATTCTAATCTCATGCAATGAAGCATCTTTATTTTGAGTGTGTAGTGTCCTTTCAACAAATATTCTATGATCTGAATTAATTACTGCCTCTGTTTACAAAGAACACCCCTATTTGTTCTTTTTAGTATTCGAAAAAATGACCCTTTTCTTTGTTTTAGAAACACTCTAACTTAACTTTCAACAACGTGAATGTTTAAGACCCACAAGATTAAAGGGAATTTTCATTTTTCATACATTCACATAACTTTATTTAGAACCACGATGATTAAATTCCATTTTCTTTTTTTAAAAACTTTATCCGTTTCAAAAGTTAAACTAGTACAATTCTTTTGGCACCGAGGAGTATATTGTTAAATTGGAAGTTTTATTTGTTGTGGAGAGTCATCTGTCTAAGCCTAATTGTTGGGTATCAACTATGTCAAGACCATTACAATTGAACCGCTTCTTTTCCCAAAATATTCTTAAAAAAAAACAAAAACTAATAAGATCTTCTTGCTTTATTGAGATAACGTTCGACCTGATTCCTAGAGAGTGATTATTGTAACGCCCTAAAACAACCTAGGTCACTAGAACTTGCGAGATTTTTTTTTTTTTTGGGTTACTTTTTTTTTTGTAAATTCCGTTCTGTTTGATGTTCTTGGAAGTATATGACGTTTGTTAATTTGGAGGTCAACATCCCTGACGTTCCGAAGGTGTGTCCTTAGATAGTGCTTGTGTGTCTTGAAGTTTTTGAGTAGTTTTACAGCATCATCGTTTTGCTTGAAACTGATGTGAGGTTTGCCTAAGACCCTAGAATACTATGTGTAGTGGTTTAAACAATCTCCGGGACGACTCCATCTAGGACCCACAAGGGTGTAACACCCCTCGTATACTAGACCATTATTTACATATCTAATACTTTACGTAAATGTTTATTATTCTCAATGTGGGGACTTGAAATATTTGTGATAACTTGAACACGTGGCTTAACAGAAATGTTAGTTGTAAATTTAAAACGGTATAGTCAAAAGACATGAGGGTATTTTCTTAATTTTCTAATTATATTTACACTATATTGGAGTGTGGGGTAATAATGTATAAACATGAATTAGATAGTATGATTTCTTTCATGGGCATCCAACTACTTTTTAGGGCATCCCCTTTTGGGTTGACATGTTTAAATGAGGTGATTGAGTATCATTTTGTATCTATATGCTTTACATACACCTTCGCACTTTGGTTTTGATTTAAATTTTCTGTCTTGAAATATAAGAACTTTAAACATTAGTTAAGCAGTTGTTCTTCAAAACCAAGAAAAAAACTAGCTCCTTTTGGGTGAATTCGACACAACTTCTTTTGGTAAGTGATGAAAAAAAATTGTTTCTTAGTTGGGTAGTCTTTTGTATTTTAATCATATTATTGTCTTATAGAACTTAGTTTGAAATGAATAAATATGATTTAGAAAGATATTTTTTACTTGTACAACTCTTAAGTTTATGGAAAACTCTATTTTTGCTGTTATGGATTCCAAACATGGGACATAACATAGGAAGAATTTTGTCCAGCTACTGGAATTAGAAATCCTGTCTGTCCAATTGTAAGTGTTTTTTTTTTGTATCTTTTTGTACAAAGAGTGTTTTGAGGTAATTCTTTATTATCGCCCCTGGCATGTTTAAGGAAGGATTTGTTGCGTACCACTTTTATTAGGATATAAGTCCCAGCTTTTGCTGTTCAGTGTTTCAAAAACTAAGTTTGCGACATGAAGTACTTTTTGTGTTGACAAATCACTTTTTTGGAGCTTAGGTTTAAATTTGCAGGCTAACTTACTTACTTGTGATGATTTGCCTGTCTTATTACACCATTGAGATTACTAGAATTAATAAGTTATTAATCGTATTTTCAGGTTGTAAGTACTCGTCAACAGTGATAGATTTCTGACGTTGGTTGTCTAACGGTTTGAACTGTTTCAGCGTCCGTGTTGAACTTTTTCTTTGCTAAAGCATTGAAAGTTTGTGTATAACTTGTCTTGTACTATTTTTAAACCCACTGCTGGTATATCTGAATTTTATGATTGGTACGTTGATTACCTCTTGTCACGTTGATTGTTTTGTGGTGTTGTCGTTTAAGACATTAAAGAGAGTCTTGTGTAACTTTCGCCACTTGTACGGATAGTTTGATCACTTGAAACTCTTGTTGGAAGGGACTCTATCCTTCGTTGTGGTTGTGACCGTTGTCAACTAATGGGAATGCCTCTTGATTTGTAGCATTTGCCATCTTGACGCCGATTTTAAGTTTCGTCTTAGTATGGGAATTGTCCATATTTAAGTAGCAAACTAGAAAATCCACTTTTTAATATGGTTTCTGGTTTCTCTTGTTATTTGGCTTGTTGACACCTTCTTAATACTGGCGTGTGTCCCTTCGTTGATACCACCGGTGTTCTCGCTGGTGTTAACGCATGATTTATATATGAGGCGAGTGTTGTTATTTAACCTCTGCAAAAAAAAATTGTTCCTTGAACGTTATTGACATTTTGAGTTTTTAAATTAATTACCAATCTTGATCGCTTTGTATACTATTTTACTTTTTTATAAAGCTAATAAATTTTTTTCACTATGCTACCCTTGACTTGAAGAATGATGACTTGGTTGAACCTAAGGTCCTAAATCTATAGTTTTTAACAACACCACTAAGCTTTTAGGTCAGCGATAGTTGTTTCCATATCATAGTGATGGTTTCGGAGGTTGGTTGAAGTTGGTCATTGATGATGTGGTTTTTACAGCCAAGTTAAACAAGATCACACCTGCAATAGACACAGTAATATTTTTGTATAAAAAAACGTTGGGACTTGTACATGATCTCATGTTATTGTACATTTACATGGACATTTTGGAGAGCTTATTTTGGTCATTCATCATGGGTTTGTAATATAAATAAGTAATGAGTTATACATTTTTTATCGGTTTTTGGGGTGTGAACCCATGCGTGAAAAAAATACTAATTTTTCCTTCTGTTTTCTAAGTGTTGTCTATGAAGCATGAAACTGACTGATTGGCGGTACTCACAAGTGGGTAATATTATTGTTATTTCGTCCTTAAGTGTGAACATAATATATGCACGAAAAGCTTGTTGGTTTTGCTTAACAAATTTTGAGAGGCTTTTTCATCATTAGTTAAAATTTTGTTCCATATAAATTTTTACCTGAATTAGATCTAAAAAAAATTGGTCAAATGCACATCCTTAAATAAATTATGTGTTGTGAAACTTATCCCTACTTATCCCTCAACTATAATTAAAAAATCAATATACCTTGTTTTAACTCTTTAAATCTTGGCGACGTATTGCTAGGTTTCTTGTCAAGTTGTAGTATCTCATGGAAAGGGGCCCTGCAGAGGAGCCCTAGAGAAGGACCCAAGACTTGGACCTAAAACTGCCAAAACAGTGTCAACCAACGAACCAGTCGACGACCAGTAGACCAATCGAGGGCTAATCGACTTGGTCCCTCGATTGGACCTGCACCCTGCACAATTTGGGAGCTGCATTACCAAATCAAAAGCTTACATCAATGGGACGTCGATTCATAGACGGTCCGTCGTTGATGGACGTCGATGGTGGTCCTGCAAAAGCCGGTAGACGTGCATTGCTTGGGTTGGGATGTTTTGTAAATTCACTCCAAGTTTGTTATTACCCTAGAACCATATATTTAGGGTTTTAAATTTATATTAGATTTGGTTTAAGTCCTAGACCTAAACAAGACCTCTCACTTCAAACATTCCAACTCCCTCTCTAAAGAAAACTCTCTCAAAGTCACCGTTTGAGCTAAGACAAAATGAGGGAAAAGAGGGGTGGTTTGGATGTGTTTCTTCACAAAATTTAGTGGTCTTACTTCTTATTGAGGTATGGTATCCATCCTTGATCCCTTTTCCATTCAAGAAGTCCTTTCTAAAAGATTTCAAAAAGGATTTTCAAACTCTACTTTCTTCTATCAATGATGTTAGCATGGGTCTTATTGTAAAATAGTTCTAATGATTCAAAAGTGTTTCTTATAGTATAAATTGATGATTTTAATGTCAAAACCCTAATGAACTCATGTTTATGCATATTTCAAACTTTTAGATTAAGAAATGGGTTAAATGAGCATGTTTGTGTAGGGTATGAACTTTGATTTTATTGTGTTGTTATTATGATTTAGATATTGCACTAAGGTCCATATTATTTGGGAATATTGAGACATTGGTTATAAGTGGTGATGACATGGTTAAATGGTGAGTTTCTTATATGGTATAATTCTTATTATAAATTGCTCTTTAGTAGTATGGTGCACCTTCTTCGTGGAGGTGTTTACTTGATGAATTTATTATAATTAGTATGTATTGCAAGTGTGTCTTAGAATGCCTAATATGTGAAATGAAGTGATAATAAATATGGTTCTTATATTGTGTAATATTAAGTTTGAATTACATGTTGTGCTCAGATTATGCCTAAATGAAGTATGTGATTATGTGAAGCATGTAAAGTGTGTGATTTTATGAATTGAATGTCTAAATCATTTATAGGGGTCAACATAAATGAAATGATGTTTTTATGAACGGTGTGCTCACATATACACACACATACTTATATGAATGAATGAAGCTAAGTTAAGTAAATAGAGGAGTTTTGAGGTGGACACTCTTCGTGAGTTGAGATGAAGTGTTTAGTGGCAACCTCACTACATCATAAGAGATTTCTAAGATAGGTCGTAGGATGAATGCCTTTCATGAGTAGAGATGTGGTGTTCACTAGCTATCCTTAGCCTATAATATATAATGTTTTTTTTATCATTAAGGGTTTTGTCTAGAACTGAGAGTATACGAAGAAGAGGTGGTTACATTTTGTGAAATGAGATGTTGTATTCAAATGTAACTCTTAAGATGAGTACTCTAATTAGTAGAGAATGATTTACTTAATAGCAGTCTCCTTATCCCTTAACTATGTGCCCACACAAGTGTAGCTATTGGGCAATCCATGTAAAAGCTAAGAAAATGACCTTACTCTAGGAAAGTGAGGATCCATCATCCGATTGGGGTTAATATGGGGATTCCATGTCTAGATCTCAGGGTATATGTTTGTTAAGCTAACTGCCGCAAAAGTAATAATTGTGCTAAGTCTTCAAAAGGAGTGTTCTACTTAAGGTAGGTAGTGGAATGAGACACTATTTATCCATTGCACTAGGTAGGCATTCCAAAAAAGGCGTCTTGGTGAGTCCCATATCAATTTAATGAACTAAGTCTCCTAAAAGAACGTATTAATTAGGGTAGGTGGTAGAGTGGGACGCTATCTATCAATTTCACTAAGTAGACCTTTCGAAAGGGGATTCTTGGTGCCAAGCCTCCTAAAAGAGTGCACTACATAGGTTAGGTGGTGATATGGCACACCATCTACTTATTTCACTTAGTAGGCATTCCGAAAGGGAAGTCTTGGTGTCTTATTTGGGTGTTATTCTATTTTCTTGTAATTAAGTGGTGGTTTGTTCTCCCGAGGTGAGTAAGCCAAATAAGGGTAGTCTTGAGGATCACTTTGGTGTGTATTGAAGAAGGTGTATGTGCACTTCCTTCATGTATTACCTTTGTGAGTCTTAGGATAACCTTAGTTAGGGAAACTCCTACGAAATGAGTTTACTTCCTCATAGGAAATACCTTGAAAGTTCACTATTTTGGAGTCAAATTTGTTCACAGTAAGGTCATAGGAGTTCACTGCAAGATTTGGGTTAGTTCACTATATGTGTCTCTTCTTGTAAAACATTTTGGAAACCTTCTCTAAGTGTTAAATGATGTTTCTTATATTATTTTATTTCTAAATTCATGAATGCTTTAATTATATGTCATGAAAGCTTATTTTACTAAAATGTTCCTTTTTACATGTTTTTGCACATGTACTTCGTACATTATTTGTATTAACCCCATACTTTTCTATACTCTATATGTATAGGTTGGAAGCTTTTGGAAGATTTGTAGGTAAAGCTTGATAAATCTACTCTCTCAAGATTTTGGATGTCCTCATATACTTGAGGACATAGTCTATGTTTTCTTTTATTTACTGTTGAAAAGGGTACTGTTCGTAGCTTGGCCTTTTTCGATTTCCTATTTAGCGCTTTGAATTCTTCTATTGTTCCTTCCTAGCGTTGAGGACATAGGGATTCCTTGTAAATAAGTTTGAATTATAATAAAGTAACAGTTCGGGAGAGCCTATGTGGAAGCCTTTTTTTTCTTCAGCTTGCTTTCCTGCGTCTCCTACAATGTCTTGAGTTTTTATATTAAGACTTATTATGTATTTTTCTTTCAATGTAAAGGGCCGTGTCCCTAAGATATTATATCGTGTCTTTAAGTTTGGTTGTGATGATGAGATTCTCTAAATATATATGATGAGGGTCTTATGTCATGTCTTATGTAATGAACCATAGATAAGGGATTTTACAAGACCCCAAAGGGTCAAGTACTCACGTTAAGGACCCAAGGGTTCTTGATAACTTCTAGGGGGTACTTTCGGGTTGTGACAGACTTGTATCAGAGCCTAAGGTATTTGAAATAGTTTAGGGTCTAAAAGTCTCACTAGACACCTCTAGTAGTGTCTAGGTCATTGCTGTGAGTCGCGACACATCCATGGACAAGAGGCTATAAGATGATAGAAGTTTCACTTTCTTCTCTATTCTAATATCATGCCTTAGAGATGAGTCATATAAGGTGTCTTTTCTCAACCTCTACTCTTTGTGTTTATAGGACATGATTACGAGGAGATCAACCGCTAGATGAGAGGAGGAGGTGTTTCTAATGAGAGGATCCCTCCCCGGGTTGTCCAAGTTTCTATTGTTTGCCTAGAGGAAGAGAATGAGGAGGTTCCACTTCAAGAAACTCAAGTGCCTCCAGAACCTCATGAGTTTCAAGTGCGCCAAGTGCCCCCTATGCCTCAAGATCCTTTTGTTGAAGGAGATATGACTAATACGGAGTTGATAAATGACCTAATGAATTTGAACCAACTCATGAAGGCTCAAGATCATGTAATCAATAATCAATTTGTCGCCCAAGCTAATAAAGGAGTTGGACCACAACTGAATTGTAGTACTCCTGCTTCTAGAATTTGGGATTTCATGAGGATGAACCCTCTAACTTTTCATAGCACTAAGGTGGATGAAGATCCATAAGGTTTCATTGATGAAGTGTTCAATGTGGTGGATACTATGGGAGTGACCCCTAGAGAGAAAGTGGAGTTAGCCGCTTACCAACTTAACGATGTGGCTCAAGTGTGGTTTGAGCAATGGAGGGGTTAGAGACCCTTAGAAAGAGGTTCAGATAATTAGGAGGAATTCAAAGAGGCTTACCTAGATAGAATTTTTCCCCTAGCGTGGAGGGAGAAGAATATGGTTGAATTCATGAACCTTCATCAGGGGGGAATGAGTGTGAAAGAGTAATCTCTCAAACTCACCCATCTCTCTAAGTATGCTCCAAACATGGTAGCCAACGCTAGGGCTAGTATGAAAAAAATTGTGATGGGAGTGTATAGCTTTGTGGAAAAAGGGTTCCATAGGGCAATGCTTCTTAATGACATGAAAAAGGCTCATGGTGTATGCCCAACAAATTGAGGAGTCCAAATAATAGAGGAGACGTAAGCAAGAGGTTCAAAAGCGGCTAGGGTCCAGATGAGTTTAGTTCACTAAAAAAAGCCTAATACTGAGGTTCTGGGGGCTAGTCACACCACCAAGAATTCTTACATGGAAACAAGGATGGTGGGGGGCATTTAGAAATAACAGCCCCAAGGTGGTGGGCCACACTTTTGAGAGGACTAGGTGTCCTATTTGCTTCTTGCGGAAAGCAACATACAGTTAGGGTTGTTCCTGTGCGTCCTTGCCGGTACGTATAGGTTTTTTTTTTTGGCCTTTAATTAATAAGGGCCGGACAGATGAAGGGATATCCCTCACATCAAGAAAGATGGAAAGAGGTTTGTCCATCCGAGCTCCTCAAGGTGGTCTAGATCCCAATACTATCCATAAGAGAAAACCCTCCCTATGGTAATGGGGAGCTGTAAGAAGTATAACTGATTTGAAGTTTAAATGTGTCACGTGTTTTATCTTGCGGCTTTTTTTAATGTTTGGAGAAAGGTAGGTTCCTACATAAAAGGAGGATGAGGGATGAATTTTTGAGTTTGTGAGCGGGTTGTTGTGGCAAAATTTTGCCTGTGTGGTTTGAAGTGTTGGTGAAATTTTTAATTGTGATCCTTGATATTGATTAATTGATTATGAGTCTTTTGGTGGTCATGATTGTGTAATGTTTTATATATTGATTGCTATAAGGAATGAGTCCCTGGTTTGGAGATTCGCTTAAGATTTTTAGAGTGTCATTAACAGATGGAGACGATGTTTATTCAAATGGGGGAGAATATAATGGAACAATAAAAACAACTAAGGTTAACTAGAGCTTCGGATTGTTTCTGTGTGTTCCTGGGGGGTAATGGTTTGGGTTATAGACGGATGATTTATGTGTTGGGTGTTTAATTAGGCCGTGTTGAAGTGTTTGGAGGTCAAGGTCCAAGAAAACTCCAGTCGTTCGGAAGGTGTGCCTTAGAATAGTTTTTCTTGTGTGTCTTGATGTGGGTTATAGAGTGATATATTGACAAATGTTTCCTTTTGCTTGAAAATTAATGAGAGATGTCCTAATACTAGCCAAACTATTTTAGTAGGGGTTTAACGTCTTGAACAACGTCCACCTGGACCCCCCCGGCAAGGGGCCCCTGAGAAGACCCAAGCTGTTCGGAAGAACCACAAACGGGTTCAAATAGATCGTGTGCAACCAACGGAAACAGTCGAAATCCCAATCGACCGTATGACTGCATCGTCAAGAGTTGTCCGTTATTATACCTATATCCTGCACAATTTGAGAACTGGCAGTACCAGAACCATGAGATCACATCCCCAATTGGATGTCGATGCCGATCGAATGTTCCCGTTGCGTTGATGTGCGTCGGATCGTGGTCCTGCAAAGACTTGCTATGCTAATCTGGCTAGACGTGCACTTCATTATAGCTTGGGGTTTTTGTAAAATTCACCCCAGGTTATGGAGAGAAGTTATGAACCCAGGTAATACCATAGTATTTTCGTTAATTGTAAAGTCCTATCATTGAGATTAGCATTTAAGGAATCCTAAACTAAACCTATACAAAAGGACCCCTCACGTTCAAATAGTGTAACACTACCTTAACGAACGAAAACTCTCTCAAAGTCAAACCATTACACTACGACTCAAGAGGGTAAGGAGGAATTGTTTGGTCGTTTTTATGAAAATAAATTAGTTGTTTTACAACTTCTCATTTAGTTTTTGGTATTCCATCCTTGAAACCCTCTATCATTCAAAAGTCCCCCGTTCTAACAATATTTCATCAAACAGCTTTTCGAATCTCTACTTTTTCTATCTTTGATTTTAGGCATGGGTCTATTGTAAGAGTGTTTTAAAATGATTCAAACATGGGTTTATTCTAGTATTAATGATGATTTAATGTCAACGCTACTGAACTCATATTTATGCATAGTTCAAACTTTTAGCTTAGGAAATGGTTTAAAAATGACATGTTTGTGTAGGTGTTAAACTTGTTTTCTTTTTTTGGTTATTATGATTTAAAACTACTGCGAAGGTCCTTGTTATGATTGAATATAGATATTTGGTTATAATTTATGAATGGATTGTTAAATAGTGAGGTTTCTTATATTGTATAATTTTTATTATACAAAGTGCTCGGCGTTGAGGGGTAGGGTCCACCTTCTTTGTGTGGTGCGCGCCCAGTGTTCACTCTACTCTATATTCTGAATTGATTATATCGTATGTAATTCTAATGTGGCTTGAAGGCCTTATATCTGAAATAGTGATAATAAATATGGTTCTTATATTGTGTATTATAAGTGAACTTGCATTATGTGGTTATGCTAATTAATGCCTAAAATGATTTTATGATTATGTGAATGCCTGAAAAGTGTGGCGATTTTTAATAATTGAAGGTCAATACAAATATCCGGAGTTAACATAAATGAAATAATTTTTCTATGAACAGATAGGTGCGTTCACATGTATACACACACACTTAAATGCATGAATGAAGCTAATTTATGTAAATATAGGGTTTTTGTCTCGCGACTGTCTTGTACACAACTCTTTCGAATGAGTTCCAGATGCGCAAGTGTTCTCTTAGTGAGCAACCTTGCCTACAATCCCTCATAGAGCCGTTGTACACCGACATTAGGTACGGCCCAGTGATGAATGGCCCTTCGTGAGTCTTGTACAGCTATTCTGGTGTTTACTAGTTTCATCCTTAACCCTTAGATATATGGTTTAGAATCCGTGGGGTATGTTCTAGTACCTGAGAGGATATGAGAGGAGTAGTTTACCACTTCGTGAGTTGAGATGTTTATTCCAATGTACCTCTTGAGATTAGTACTCCTCGTTAGTCAACTATGCGCCCACATAGGTGTAGCTATTGGGCAAGCCATGTAAAATGTTTAGAATGACCTTACATTAGGCAAGTGAGAATCCCTCATCTGATAGGGTAGAATATCAGGATTCCATGTATAGCTCTCATGGTCAATGTTGGTTAAGATAACTCCCAAAAAAGTAATAAATGTGCTAAGTTTTTTAATGGAGAGTTCTACTTAGGGTAGGTAGCTGATTGGACGCTATTTATCCATTACCAGGTAGATGCCATTCTAAAAAGGCTGAATCGTGGTGAGTTCTTATATTAATTGAATGAACTTATTCCTCCAAAAAAATGTTGCTACTTTAGGGTTTTCCGTCTTGGAATTTGGGTGCAGCCTCTCGTTGTCCTCCCCATAACTACCGCACCTAGATCTCTCCAGAGCGCCGGGTTCCCGAAAGGGAAGTCGTCTGGTACCGTACAACCCTCATACCACCTCCATATGGACTATTACCCTCTAATGTCCCTCTATCTACATGCGGGGGTTAGTGTTCCCTCGTCCTCCCCCCCTACCTGTCCACGTGTCGGTCCTCTAATCGCCTGCTGTTCCGCCTAGTTACGGGTGCCTTCCACCGGTCGGCGACCCGATACGCACTACTCATTCTAAACACAGTAGGCGCGCATCTAAAGGGAAGGGACTCTTAGTGTTGTGGCCTTAATATTAGTGCTTCTCTTCCCTCATACTCCGTGCGCGTCTTTTGTTTGTGAGTGTCTAGGTCTTTGTTGTTCCCTCTACTTCCAACCGGCGTGGAGTTAAGGACCACAAATAGGGGTAGTCTTGGAACGGACTTCACTTCTTGGTGTGTATTGGAGGATGTATTAATGTGCACTTCATTTCATGTCTTAGCTTGGTGAGTCTTAGCATACCTTAGGTTTTGGAAACTTTTACGGAAATAAGTTACACTTCCTTCCCCCTCCCCGCATTCAATTGTTCACTCTGTATGGATCATTAGGGTTCACAACTATAGATTTGGGTTACTTCACTATAAGGTGTCACTTCTTATTAAAATTTTGGAAATCCTTCTCTAAATGTTAAATGATATTTCTTATATTGTTTTGTTTCTATATTCATGAATGATTTAATTATTTTGCATACAATCTTATTTTACTTAAATGTCCCTTTTTCATGTTTTTGTATATGTCATGCTTAGTACATTATTTGTACTAGCCCCATACTTAGTATAGGATGGAAGCTTTTGGAAGATTTGAAGACGAAGCTTGGGAAATCTACTCTCTCAAGATTTGGTTTGTCCTCATATATTTGAGGACATAGTCTATGTTTTTTTATTTTTTTTTATAGTAAGACTTATTAGGTATTTCCGTTTCAATGTAAGGGTCTTGTCCCTAAGATATTATAGCGTTCATTAAGGTTGGGCTTGTGACAATGAGATTGTCCTCTTAATATGTATGAAAGATAGCTTTTTATTAACTGTCCTTGACAAAGTTTGAACTGTGTGCCCTACTTCATGTCTTTATTATGTAATGACGATAGGTTAAGGGCTTGTACAGACCCTAAGGGGTCAGTACTCTTCCAGGTCATACCCAAGGGTCTTCCCTCCCTAACTTCTAGGGGGTAATTTCGGGTTATGATAGATATGTAGGAAACCCTTCACTTTGGTTCGGTTTAATCACTCAATAAACAAAAATCATGTTCTTCAATTCTCCATAGACTGAGAGATGATATTGTGACTTGAGGTGAATTACAATGAATATGAAGAAAAATGACATAATCTTATGAGTGTAAACCCCCACGAGCACTACAACACGATAGTAAATTGAAACAATAGAAATGGTAATAAAAAAAGATTAATTTTCATAACAAAATCTGGGTCTTTTTATTTTATTTTATTTTTTACATTTATGTTTGAAAATTTTACAAAAGAAAAAACAAAGTAAAATAAATCATAATAATAATAATATAAGGAAAAAAAACATAAACATATTTTATTTTTCATGTCTTCCACATGGTACAATAACCCCTGGTGGCATATAAGACACAATAACCCTTATTTTATTTTTTTTCATCGCTTTTCAGAGGGCCACAATAACCCCTATAGTTTTTTCATGTGTTTTCCACACGGAACCACAACCCATGGTACCTATGGGGCAACCACTACCCCTATTTTAATTTTTTCAATGTCTTCACAGGGCACAATTAACCCCTAGTGCATATAGACACAATATCTCTACTTTATTTTATATAGCGCACAACGACAAACAATAACCCCTGGTAGCTATAGGGCCATACCCTAATTTTTAATTTTTCATGTTTCTTTCACAAGAACACAATACCCCTTGCTGCATGTAGGCACAATATCCCCTATTTTCATTTGTTTCTGTTTTTCTTCACTAGGACACAATAAAACTACTCCTAGTTGCATTATAGGGCACAATAACCCCCTAACTTTTATATTTCATGTCTTCATAAGGCACAATTACCCCTGATTGCATATAGGGTACAATAACCCCTATTTTATTTTTCATGTTTTCATAGGGCATCATAACATGTGGTTGCATATAGGACACAATAACCCCTATTTTATTTTTTCATTTCTTCATAGGGCATGATAAGCCCTTGTTACACATAGGGCACAATAAACCCTATTTTATTTTTAATATATTCATGAGACACAATAACGCCAGTTCCATATGGGGCACAATAACCCCTATTTTATGTTTCATGTCTTCACAAAGAACAACAACCCTTTGTTTCATATAGGGCACAATAACCCCTATTTTATTTTCATGTCTTCACAGGGTCTAATAACACTTAGTTGCAGATAGGACACAATAATCCCTATTTTATTTTGATGTCTTGATAGGGCATAACAACCCATGGTTGCATTTCGGGCACAAGAATCCCTTTTTTATTTTTACATTTTCATATTTGCTACAAAAATATTATTTTTATGCTTAGTATAGACATTCATAGCTTTCATGAATAACGCATAAAATTTTCCTAGTGAAAACTGGGAAATTTTTTGTTTCATATTGTTTGTTTTGTTTTATGTGTGTAGGTTTCTACGTAGTAAACAAATTTGAAGTTCAAGAATAAAGAATAATCTTTTTTAAAAAATAAGTATTCAAGAATATCATGCGGAAGAACGTCAATGGCTTAAGTTAAGTCACAATGTTTCATGTCTTAAACTCAGATATCCAGATCAAAGCTCTGAATCGATGTACCTAACCAAGAGGGTGAAATGATAAACGAAGATTCAAAATGAAGACTCAACAATATTGGAGTAGATAGCAATTTGTAAATTTCCTTTCTATCCATATGTATTTTTCCTTTTAATGTAATAGGTGGAGCTATAAACGGAACCTCGACTGAACCTCACTCAACTACCTAACTTATTCTCCCCGACACTTATGTATTTGAATAAACCGCACCATGACTCCACTCATCAACCAACTCAGGATGCTATTTTTTTTAGAAAGTTAGGGCTTAGTCCAACCTCTTCACTCTTTCTTATTTTAAACACTTTTAATTAAATATCTTAGTAAAAAATATCCAAGTTGTTCACATGTTTTTTTGAATGCAAACTCATTAATGTTTCCAAGCAAAAACGGGGTGAATGTGAACACCCTATTTTTGACCAACTAAATCAATTTTTTTTTTGCACCCATTTTTTAACTTTATAAATTTTTCGTATTTTTTTAGAAAAATTCTAAAATTACAGCAAAATATCTGCTCTTCTTTGTTGTTATTTAAAAATTTTAAATAAATAAGCTGGTAATAAGTAATATTTTTTTTTGAAATCTTTCATACCTTTTCAATTTCACAAACTTTTTTTACAAGGCTAAGATTAATGTATAATACATATATATTGTTAAAAATAAAATAGTGTCCTAAAAATTTCAAATTGCTTTACCTTATCCTAACTATCTTCAAACTCCCATAAATATTTTTTTCTAAAACTCGTCCTCCATTAATTTTTTTCTCTTTGAATGATTTTTCTTAATTTATTATTTTGAATTTTTTTTCTTTCTTCATTCCACACATTTTTTACTCTTTTTTTTCTTCCTTTTTTGTTTGTTTTACTATCATTGATTAATATTATTTTCTTCCTTTATCTCCCCCTACAATTCTCAACTAAATTTTAAAAAAAATTCTATACTCTCTCTCACATTTCTTTTAATTAGAAACAGATTCACATCCACAAATGAAGGGCCTTTATGAAAGGACATTCTAATGAAATACCTAAGGAGATATTGTCATTATATACAAGGGGTTAGTATCCAATGACCAATATTAAGTTATGATGATTAAGAATGACTAAAAGACATTTCACAAAGGGACTTTAGTTCAACAACTAGTGAAGTAGTTATGAGAGGTTTCCTTTCCCAATGTGGGAAGGTAGGTTCACAATGGTTCTCATGAGATGGAGATTACAATTCAATTGTGCATAAGAGGGTCTTTGGTATTTGTCCTAGTTCCTTAACTATGTTACCTCCATAGAAATACTATCTAGTGGATCCACCTAGAATGCTTTGTTCATGATTTGGTCCTACCTTGGCAAGAAGGTCACCTTCTTTCGGTGTAGGATTTCATGACAACAAACCAGGAATTATCAATTTCCTAGATCAAATGGTCTAATTGTCCGTTAAGCACGATTTTTCCCTAAACAATAAAATGATGTAATTTACGTGAATACAAAATAGGGTGATTTAAGGGGTTTTACTTAGTGTGGTGAGGCCAAGGGACTCTACTTATACTGGTCACACGTTGACCTGAGGGGGGTATCCTATGAGGTTGTTCTTATGTACTTATGATATGCATGAATTGTATATGATGACTTTATATGTTGATTATCCTATATGATGTTGGTTTCATTAATAAACATGCTATTGGTCTAAATTTAAATGTATGATGAAGAACATACATGATATGAAGATATATAAAATGTTTACATTTCTTATAATTCTTTACTTGGTTTACTTGGTTATGTGGGTATGAGACTTCACTTAAGCATTGCAATTGTATGCTTGAGTAGGGGTGTGTAGTAAGAGGTCTTATGTCATGTTATGAACAGCTCTTGCTCATGCAATTGTTGGTATACATATTGTTAAGTTGTATTCTTATGTGATCTGATATATGGCCATTTTATATGGTGTAGCTATGACCTTATGTAGAATATTCCCATGTTTACTTTGGGGCTTTATGATGATATTAGTCTGTTTAATTTTGGATTTGTCTTGAGTAGTGTTTATGAACTAATTGCTTGAATTGAATGTTCTTGTTAATGCATAAAGGTTTTGAAAGTGACTTAAACATTGTTTTGACTAAATGTCCTTTTACGCATGTTTTTTCAATTGTTTTTTTGTAAAATGTGCATAATGTTTTCCCATATTAGTATTTTGTTGTACCAACCCATATTCTTTTTCCCTTTTTCCCAAACAATGTATGTTCGGGTCCATTGAGTATAAAAGGTTTGGTGCAAGATGACTTGAACTTTTTTTCCCCAAGTTTTGTTTTCCCTCTATTTTTGAGGCTGGTGCCACGTATGCTACTTTAAGTATGGCTATAGTCTAAGACTGCATTTCTTTCCTTTCTCTATTGTTGAAGACATTTGCTTAAATGCCCCTGTGGAAAATATGAATTTGTAATGAGGGACTATGCTCGAATATTCCTACTTTTCGTTCTCGTTTAGATGTTTTAACGTGAGACAATATTATTAGACTAAATCCTTATATGTTTCTTATGTAGTCTAAACGAGAAGCCTATGTAAGCTTCATTTACGAGAATTCTGATTAAAGTCCTTATATAGAATGTGAGAGGTCTATGTATACCTCAAAATGTAAAAAGTTTTAATTTTTCGCATGTTAAGCTATGATATGTTATGACAAATGCTAAGAGGCTTGTCTAGGTCATTACCGAGGATGACGATGCCGGTTACGTGTAGGGGATGCTCCTCAGTTGTGACAAGTCTCTTAGGATGTGTATTGATTACCTCCAATTGAACAAGGTAAATATAAAGAATAAAACTATCCTCTTCATATGATTAATGATTTATTTGACGAACTCCAAGGTTCGAGTTACTTTTCTAAAATTGATTTTAGGTCTGAATATCATCAACTAAGAGATAGAGAAGTGGACATATCTAAAACTTCTTTCCGAACAGTAGTGTCATTTTGAAATACCTAAGTCCATGTCATGTTGACTAACAAAAACTCCCCGACCACTTTCAATAGACCCGTAGAAATCTAGTTTCGAGAAACTATCTTTATTTTTTTGTGATTTTGTTATTGATGACATCTTGATATACTCAAAAAATGAGGGTGACCATGTGAACCATTTGACGATAGTCTTGCAAGTCGTCAAGGATGCCCAATTCTTTGTCTAATGTAGTAAATTCATGTTTTGGTTGAGATTGGTTGCTTTTCATGGTCACATTATGTCTAGTGAAGGGGTAAAAGTTTATTTGAGATAGACGAAAGCTGTCAAAAGTTGTTCTTGACCCTTGAGTCTTACCGACATTTGAAAGATTCTTCTTAATCTCATATCTATAAACAACCTTGACTCAAAAAAGGCAAAGTTCGAGTGGTTAGATACATGTGAGAAGAATTTTCAAATGTTAAAATTAAATCTTACCTCCGCTCCAGTGTTGACCTTACTGGAGGGTAACGAAGGGTTTGTAATATATTGCGATGCTTCTCGAGTATGTTTCGGTTGTGTCCTAATGCAACATTGCAAAGTGATAGCCTATGATTCTCAACAAATCAAGGTGAATGAGATGAACTATAAAACTCATGATATTGAATTATGGTTCGTAGTGATTTATTTAAAATATGGAGGCACTACCTATACATAGTACATGTGGATGTGTTCACCGACCATAAAAAACTTCAATATATATTCACTCAAAAAGAGTTGAATCTCCGGCAAAAAAGGTGGTTAGAGCTCTTAAAAAACTATGCCATAAGTTTACATTATCACCCCGGAAAAGAAATATTGTTTCGGATGCTTTGAGACGAATGACTATGGGTAGTGTAGCTCATGTTGAAGAGGGTAAGAAATAACTAGTGAAAGATTTTCATAGATTGGCCGAGTTGGGTGATCCGTTAGAAGATTGTCCAAAATGAGTTTTCATGGTTGATCATAACTCCTAGTCTTATTTAGTGGTTGAGGTGAAGTCTACGCAATATCTTTATTCTTATTGATCGAGTTGACGGAATCAGTTCTTAGTAAGCTCAATGAGTTATTCTCCCAAGGGGATGGTATACTTAGGTAACAAGGTAGGTTGTGTGTACTGAATGTTTGTGATTTGAGAAGACAAATTTTTGAAGAAGCTCATGGTTCCGGATATTGTATTTATCCGGGTGCCACAAAAATGTATCGTGATCTTCAAAAGGTCTATTGGTGGGAGAGTTTGAAGAGGGATATAGCAAAGTTTGTGGCTAAATGTCCTAATTATCAACAAGTCAAGGTTGAACATAAAAGACTAAGAGGGTTGAGTCAAGTTATGGATGTCCCTACTTTTAATGGCAAGATATCAATATGAATTACGTTTTAGGTTTGCCCCGTACTAGGTAAAATGATCCCATATGGGTTTTGTTGTCAAATTGATGAATTCTGCCCATTTTATTTTTTATCCCGTCACTCTACGTATACTTGCGGAGAATATGCTAGGAGGTTTTGTACCTTAATGAGATTTTGAGTTTGCATGGAGCCCTCTTGGTCCCATCATCTCGTATATAGGTCCCAATTAGTTACTCCGTTTTTTGGAGGAATTTCAAAAAGGGGCTACTCAAGTGAATTTTAGTACAATTTTTCATCCCCAAATGGATATCTAAGCAGAGAGAAACATCAAACCCTATAGGATATATTGAGGGCTTGTGTCAGTGACTTCAAGGGTAATTGGGATACCTACCGTTGATAGAGTTCTCCTACAATAATAGCTGTCATTGGAGTGTTTCTATGTCACCTTTTGAAGAACTCTATGGTAGGAGATATAGGTCTCTAGTTGGGTGGGTTGAGGTAGGTGAGTTTTCACTTCTTAGTCCCGAGATAGTCTATGAGGCTATGGAAAAAGTTCGAATGATAAGAGATAGGTTTAAAACAACCTATTGTTTGCAAAAATCTTATGCCGATAATAGAAGAAGAGACCTTGAATTTGAAATAGTTGATTGGGTCTAATTTAAGATTTCATCTATGAAACGGGTGATGAGATTTGGAAGAAACAGGAAACATAGTTCCCGCCATGAGGGTGAGATATTAAAACGGGTCGGGAATGTTGCTTATGATCTTAAATTACCAAGTGAATTAGCGCCAATTCATCCGGTATTTCATGTTTCTATGCTCAAGAAATATATAGGCGACCTAGTGTCTATTATCCCGATTGTAGGGTTAGGGGTAAATGGAAACCTTTCTTATGAAGAGGTTCCGGTTTAGATCTTACACCTTCAAGTAAAAAAGTATAGGAACAAAGAGGGTGACTCCGGAAAAGTCCAATACAGAAACCATCTAGTTGAGTGTGCAACATTGGAGGCCGAAACCGACATGAAGTCCCTCTACCCTCATTTCTTTCCTCTTACTCCTAGACAAAATTGAGGTCACTATTTCATATTAAAATAAAAATTATGAATAATGTGGAACTTGCCTTGTTATTCTATGTATGGGCATAACTTTGTAAAAGTTCATACTAAAATGAGTTTTCATGAAAAATGCTCTCATGTTCTACTTGCACTTATATGAAATCTGTATATTTGGCCTCGTGAGATTTTATTGAGCATGATTGGATGTTGTCTTGAGAATAAGAATTGCATGTTAACTCTTTGATGTTTATTTTGAGCTCACATTGAAATTGAGAAGGTAGTTCCTCATTATGTGATATGAAATGGTAAGTTATATGTGTAGTGCTTCAATTTTGTGTTGGATGGATTTGAGTATTCCTCCTATGAGATGCGACTAATGATGGTTATATTCATGTTGTTGTGGTTGCGATGCTACTATTGAGTCACTCTCTTCCTCAATAAAGAGGTTAAGGTGTCATTCGGGGATACATTTTCTAATAGGGGGATAATGTAACCCTCCAAAATTTCCATGGACCGAGGTCTAAGAGCTCGCTTGATAACTTGACTGACTTAAAAACAAGGGTTTCCTTCTATGCTTTATCAAAGGTAAAAAACTTAATCAGGAAGTGTTGGAATCAAGACGTCAAGAAATGACCGCGATGTGCATAGACTAGTGAAAGTGAACTAGTGTGACTTCTTGTGTTTCAAGAAGTTCTAAGAGTCGTAAAAAGTTCAAACTTGGTTGAAGGGTTTGAAATACACCTTAGAGTGTGTTTTAGGGTCGAAACGTGTGGATAAGAGTACCAATAAAGTGAATTTTTTCGTAAAACACTTCATACTCTCCATCCCATTAGATGTGGTGCACTTCACACCCATGAAAAGAACTCTACTTAGTGCGGCTTTTCAGACATCCTAGGATACTTAAACCTTGGGCTATGATACCATCTTTGTCATGGCCTGAACTACCCTCGATCGTGACATTTGATCTAGGACCCACAAGTTGATTTCCAGCTAACCTGAAGCCATGACATGAGCATACGAAATATAAATTGTAAGTCTAAATCATATTAACAAAAAACAAAATATAGGAATACCCCTATTGCTTACAAGTGATATATATGTAAACAAATGAGTTTAATAAAAAGAAGATATGAACTTGATACTAAGTTGAAACCAATTATGTCCTGGCAAATACCTCCAACTGTACCACACGGGTGCTAGGTCAAAAACCCATTTAAATCTGAGCAAAACTAAACGCGAAGACAACTGGAAAGAAACTCATTACTGTTGTCCGGAGAATGAGCACTCACCACTAATTTTGCTGAACCAGAGATCGAGAACCGATTTATGCGTGATCTTGATGCTGAGAACCTGAACCTACATCACTAGAAGATGTAGAGGATGTAATACTTAAAAGGTACTGAGCATGTAGGATAAAGTAAAGATGAAATAATACATAACTGAATAAAGTAGTAAAGCAATCATATAATCCAAACATATTATAGAATATAAATGTTGAGATAACTTAATGTAGTGACAAATTTATTAACACATTCTCAAACTAAAACTAGAATTTAATGATAACGACGGCTATGCCACTGGAATTTTTAATACTGCACTATGGAAGCTACTAATAGCCGATAATAAAATCACATGAGCTAAATGTGTAGTCCTTGTTAAAGACACCATCCGAGAGACCCCCCATATACTTTTGGGCAATAGATAATAAAGGGCATTACTATCCGTGATCACTAAAATGATACTTATACAGGGTACTTACAACCTACTTGGCTAATAGTTCTACGACTATTTAACTACGTAGAACTCTAGCCCAACTCGCTATTATGCTACTCCTAATGAAATTAAAGTATTTAACTGATTATTAGTGAGTTTTTTCTGCAAATATTTGGATACTCACTAAATTGTAAAACTGAGACGGATGCAACCATTACTCTGATAATGATGCATATAATGCGGCATGTATAAGTAAATAATTGGAATTCTACCTAGCATTGTAATTCCAGAACTAAGAATACATAGCTAATGGTTCAAAAATTCCACGATAAACTGAATATAAGTATTAATCTAAATTTGGATCATTTAATATCTAAGTATCACCAATAATGACTAACATTCAAGAACCCTAAGTCCATAGTCCTGATATAAAGAAGCAAGACACTGACTGAACACTAGGGAACGATAAATGGATTAAAGGAAATCGACTAGTTAATCCCAATCCCCCCCATTCCTGGTGATGAATTCGACTGAGAAATCTTTAGATTTTGGGTCATGAATTGATGGAACCTTGTTGTGTTCTTGAACTAGGATTCTTCACCTTTTTCTCCTCTCTTACTTTTAATTTTCTAAGTTTTTATTAATGATTTACCAAGGTAAGTTTTAGTTACATTTCTATGCTTAAGCTGACTAAAATCTCATAATTTAGGGTTTAAAAGACGTATCTTAGGGGTCCAACGAAGTAGGAAAAGAACAAAAGACCCCTTTATTAATTGTTGTATCTTGTACCAACAGTGAACAAGTGGACCACCCTTTTTTATGATTGATGATTCATAGGGATAACATCCTAAATTTCAGGCAATAGAAGGGTGAGTCAATCCATGTATTGTAGCTAAGGTGTAAAGACATATTGTTGTAATGCAACCATGCTTCCAGATAAGATTCTAAAACTACTGGAATGTTTCTATAGTGTTCTTAGTCTTAAGAATAGAAGAGTGGATGACCAACTTTATCCGGGTTGTCTAAGACAAAAACCCTATCAAACAACAAGCCGTCTCCATGATCAATTGACCAAGATCAATAAAGAGATAGAGAAGGACAAAGCTTTCGCCAAAATATTGAATCATCTAGATCTCCTGGACAAAATGATTATTTAATTCGAAGTAATGTTCAAAAAGAAAGACAAGTACATTCCCCCTCGTGATAGTAAAATATTAAAGGACTATGAGGGTGAACAAGTAAAAGAGACACTCTCACTCATTCTCCACAAAATCAAAGAACATAACAGAATGTTGAAGGAGATAAGAGAGAATGTATCCATGCCGAATTAAATGACTACTTCTCATTCCATATCTATTCATTTACTAGATACCCAAATGGTTCATGCGTTTTCTTTTCTATACCTACCACAAAATGGTGGATTTCCTAGTGACACTATACTAAACCCCAAGAATAAAGTTTGGGTAGGGACTTGCGTCATGCCACGAGTTTAATTAGGTGCTTTTAAGGAGGAAACCCAAGCTTATATATACTTTTTAATAATCTTATGTTGATTAAGCAGGTTGAAATGTAGAATGTGTTTGATAAATGTAGGTTTGCTAGAAAAATGTGCAGTCGCCGAGCCCGACTTAGACCTTTTTTCGAGTCTATAAAACTCGGCGGGCCCAGGGCAATTCAGAGTTTCGCTAAAAAGGACAATGATCATGACTTTATCTGCCGCTTGGACCCCAAAACTGGAGGTCCTGTTTACCTCGCTCGTCCGAGGTAAGTAACCGCTCGTATATACTAGGTGTTTGGACAATCGATATATAAATCGCCAAGATTGGCGAGAATTGACTTTGTTTTTTTAAAAGGTTATAAGGTTAATTCACACTCTGTAATTACTTGGCTCTCACTTTATCAGAGACTTGCCAAAATCACCCGCACTATATTTTTCTAATTTTTTTCTGTTTTAACGATTGAAATTACTAACCGCTCTATTCGTCGATCTTGGTGTTTTGCGTTGTTAAGTCTCTTTACCACCGACCCTTGCTGGTTAAAAGATTATATTTACATAAGGTTGGTGTTATTTTGGAACTGAAAACACATGATTAGATAAATTAAATTATTTTATCAATTGTTTTATATTCTTACGTGAGTTTAATTAGGGACTCTTACAATTCGTATTTTTGCATGTGTTTTTTAATTTCTATAGCATTCCTCGAATGCCTAACTATTAGATTCCTGTGATTCGTGCATTAAAATTGATCAAAATCTTGTTGTCTAGTTCTTAATTGTGTTGGGTCTAGTTGGGTAAGGATAAATTAAACTGCCTATTTGTGCCAATTCAACTCCTTTTTTGGCTCAAAGGAATATGGAGAATGGAAATCCATTTGGCGGCCTACAGTGTGCTAACCGTTTGTTAAAATGAACCAACCTTTGGCTAAACTTAGAACAAATCCGTGAGTACCGCGGGCCGGCATGGGGTCTTATTGGGGGAGTGCTGGAGCTACACCGGGTCTGACTAGGGGGGTGGGTGATCCTTTTGATTGTTTTGTTTTTGGAGGGTAGAGAGACAGGGATCTGGCACGTTTGTATAATATTTGGGGAAAGTTGGGGATGGGTAGAAAACTCCGGCCGCATTGGGGAAATCAGAGGAGAAAAAAAAAGAAGAGAAGAAGGCAGGTTCAGAATGCGTGGTGGTCACGTGAGAAGGCTGTCACGGGCTGAACCAAGGATTTCGTGTCGAGATACCGCCCTAGCTCTCCTTTAAGTGTTAATGGTTATTTAGGCGGGGTGTCCGATTGTGGTTTCGTGGGGGGAATTGTGAACGGATCCCAAAAAGGAACTAGTGAACTAAGCCTAAATGTGACGTGGGGTTGGTATTTGTGTTAGAGGAGTGGGGCGTCTAAAGTCAAATTTGAGTAAAAAAGTGCTCGGAGCTCTAACTGCTAAATAGATCGGTGTCACAGCTCTTTTGTAGGAATCGTACGATAACCTGCAATGCCTCCCAATGTATCGTGGGTGGTTTTGTAGGGTCGTCCTCTCAGGCTAGCCTTTTGCATCTGTTGGGTTTCTGGGTGGAGGTGGGTGCGTTGTTTGTGGGGGGCTTATAGTCGCTTGGGTCTGGGTGCGAGGGGGAAGCTAGGGGGTGGTCAAGCGACTCCGCCAAGTGTTCTTTGCCTGTGTGTTCGTGGTAGCGGTGGGGGGGTGCCAATGGCGTTGATCCGCTGTTGGCTTTGTGTTTCAGTGTCCAAGGGGGGGGGCTGGCTGGACACGGGCGGCTTTGGAACAGGAGGGGTGAAAGTTCGGAGTAGTTCGCTGGGTGGTATGGCGTGACGGGGGGGTAGATGGGGGTGGGTTTTGACACGGGGGGGGGGGGAGCGGGGAGATACGCGCTCCTGACTGTCGTTTTCGTGTGGGTTCGTCTTAATTTGTAGCTTCGGGGCGGGTCGTGGGGTGGGGGGTGTTCGTCGATCCTTGTATGACTCGGGTTACCTGTTTTTCGGTTGCCGGTTTTACATAAAGGGGGGGGGCTTTTGCCCTCGCAGATGGATAATGTGTCAGGGTTCGCGGGGGCGTGAAAACAGGGGGCTGGGGTACAAAACTACAGAAACGCGCATCAACATATAGAACAAAACCAAGGGCCTAGGTGAAGAGCAATGGGGACGGAAGGATTAAGTTGGGACACCCATACATGTGTGTGGTCGAAAGAAATTTCATATCTTAGGGCGCAGACTTTGCTAAAAAATTCAATTCAGAATCAAACGAAAGTAATCTTGAGGGGAATAAGAATGGCGCACATGGGAAAGAACAGGAGGAATGTATGGTGTGGAAGAATAACAAAGGGTCAGGAAGTTTAGGGTGAAGTGTTGTGTCGATCGACCGGGGGCAAGGCGGGGCAACAGAAAAGGTGAAACCAGTGCTAAAGGCATGGGGTGGGGGTTGGTTGTTCAGACCAGAACGGCGGTGGGTCAGTGTAGTGCCCTATGGGCCACGGTGGATCGTGGAGAGGGAAGCCCGGTGCGTTGGGGCTGGGGACGTTGACAAATATGCATGGGGAAAAAGGGGGCGGTTGGTGAGGGCGTGTAGGATGTTAGGACTGGGAGGAGGCAAAGTTGTATTGGTGATATGTTCTGAAGATGGACGTGTTGTTTTAAGTGCGGCTGGTGAGTATGATAGATGGTTGGCCTACTGCGGCGCTGGAGGCATGCGCGCCGGTTGGGGGGGGGGGGGGGTGGGGTCCGTAGCTGCTGGGTTATCATGGGTGTGGTCTATAGCGAAGGGTGCGGATATGAGAGAAGAGAGATAAAAAAGATGCTCTGAACCATAATGTAGAATGGACCTAGAGTAGTGCGCAGACTGGAGAGAAATATGTAAGCCAAGAGTGGTGGAGCGTGCGACTACAGGTGAACGCAGAAGCTGCAACACCGGGGGAGGGAAGGGCGCGGGGGGAAAGGACGGCGGGCCGGCTTTTGGCATCAAGGTCGGTCGTGGTTGGGACGGTGGGGGCGGGGTGGGTGGGTGTGAGAGGAGAAGGGTGGGGCGGGAGGGCCACTCTCGTTGGTATTAGCGCTTTCCGGGGCGGGTCTGGGCGCGGTTCTGTTGTGTTTACTATACATGGATGGGTTTCAATTTTTCCGCAACAGGGGGGACCATGGTCAAGGGAGGAACTTTTCTTGCACTTGTGGACGTGTCCCGGCGCTGTTTCTTTGGGCGACCGAGTTGCGGAGCGGGCGCCGGGGCGCATCATCCGTAAGGTCGTTTGTGATAAGGTGCTATCGCTAAACCACAAAGTCATAAGGATTATAGGTAGTGGATAAATAAAGGTCTAGGTTTCATAGAAGGGGTTTTCATTCGAAAGAAAAGGTCAGGTTTGAAGAGAATGTTCAAAGTGGTGTACACATCTCACATTGGTTAGGCGGGGGCAAAAGATGGCCACAAAAGAAGTTATGTTCAAAAAATCTGTCTTAACATCGATCTAATGTTTTCTAAAAGCATCTCAGGAGAAAGTCACACTTATTCCATCAGTCTAACAGGAAAAAATCTAGGTTTATTCATGCATGGGTCAAAGTAAGCTTGTCACACAAGGCATCGACACTAAAGTCATACAACACTACAAATTTCTTGTAGTGTGCATTGGTCATCACAAGAGAATCAATTTGATAAATGACTAATTAGAATGAGATGCGAAGAGTTCCCATATTGTATATGCAACTTTATTTGGTCTCGTCGTAGCCGCACA
This sequence comes from Solanum habrochaites, assembly GCA_027704765.1. Taxonomy (NCBI): domain Eukaryota; kingdom Viridiplantae; phylum Streptophyta; class Magnoliopsida; order Solanales; family Solanaceae; genus Solanum; species Solanum habrochaites. Next base: position 29,995 of record JAKWJA010000723.1, read on the forward strand.
TTCATGTTTGTTGGATTGAGAGCACTATTCAAGTCATCGATATTGATTGAAACCAATACTTGAACTTGCAAGAGAACATCAACTTCCAACACAAGAGGTGGCAAATATTTTTGAAAAATAAATATTTTTCGAAAGAATAAAAAATTACTTTGGAATAAAAACAAGAAAAGCTAATTCATCTAAACAATCACATAAATTTTTAATTAAAAAGGCACTATCCAAATATTATCAAAACAAAATAATTCAACATCAAATTAAAGGTATCGCAAGAAAAAACCAAATGGTGAGCCTCACAAACCACTAATAATAAAATGCCTTATTTCCTCAACTGTAGGAGAAATAAATTCTAAGAAGGTGAAGGTAAAGAAAAACAGAGAGGGATATCATTACCTGATCCTGTCTATATGCTCGCTCCATGTTTTAGGGTATCTTTGCCTGATGTAACAACAATCAATTTGAAAATGTTCCCCGGATTATCATTCTTGTTCGCTCACTGTGTGCATTTCCTTTAGCCTTTGTAGACGTATTAGCTGCAATTATTTTGTCCCATTCATAGGATACCACGGAGTTTAATGCATTGTGGAATCCACATTTCCATGAAGTAATAGTGGGATCCAAGGGGACCCTCCTACTGAAGCATGTTGTCTTACTCTCTCTTGTTTCGTTTGCAAGTCCTGCATGTTTTCGTCTCTTTTGAAATCTCATGATCTTATCACTTGGGGGTAATGTCTCTCCCTACAATTTTTGGTCTAGCTATTTCTGCAAAATCATCAAGAAAAAGGATAGGTAGCAATTCAATAGGATAAGGAGGGTTTCGAGTGTAAAATCACTTCATCATACCTGTTGGTGAAGTGCTCTTCCACTTAGGCTATTTGCAAACCATAATTCATAGAGGGTAAAAAAGTGAAGACAAAGGGCGAGTAGGATGTTTTCGGTGAGTTACAAAGTGGGTTTGGCGACACCAGGCTTCTAGCTGAAAGATATAGGATGACAACTCATTTAGCATTAAATTACAGGTTAAATGGGAAGTTAGACGAACCACCGAGTGGTTTGGCGAGCCTGACTCAGCTAGCCAAATGACTCATTGTGCCTATTTTCAACTTATCTTTTTAATTTAACCACATAACCACTCATAGCTTAATTTAAGCCCATAATACAACACAAATTTAACTAAGACCCATAGAAAAGTCACATTTACATACAAAAATAATGAAACTCAAAGCACTGACAAGTGGTATTTCATCATGAAAGAACGAGTGTTCGAATGGTTATCAATAATGAATGTGACCCCATTCTCTTAGAGAGATTTAACAAGATTCACATTATGAAAATGAGTAGAAGTTTGAAGAAGTAAATACAGTGTTCCAGCTACCAACCTTTATTGTTGATTAAAAGGCTTTTGAGATGCTAGGAAAAAATGCAATCCAACTCTGAGCATAATTCGACAACTAAATTACTCTTAAGAAAACAGATATAATAATCTATAGTGGTGGTGCGTGTGTGAAGAAGGAAAACACATATGGGAGTAATGAACCAGACTTTAAAACATTTCCTCTTGCAAAAACCGTATAGTTTTTTACCATTCGACGATATAAATTGATCTCTCCCAATAACATTGGGAAGCATTAAATATCTAGAGTCCTCGCCAAATTTAGCATGATCTTTAGTTTATGTTGGAATTCTATTGGAGGTCTTCATCGATATCACCAACATGGTTGACGATGCGCCAAATAATTTCTATATACATCTGAGTTCTACATGATCTAATCTGAATCGATAAGGTTCGCCAAACAAGTAGGTGACATATCAACTAGACATGTTACTCTCCTTCATACACATTTTCAAGCCTTTCCCTAACTTTAACCTAAATAAACAACACACCAATATTTTATCAAGATACAAAACTAATTAAAGAGTTTTGGGTTCCTCCCTAACAGTGCGTTAGTTAACGTCGATGCACGATGTAAGGCATTGCTGTAACACCTTGAAAATCTAAGACTCGTTGTAAAGCCTAACATAGGTTTCATAAAGTCTACACACTTTTTCTAAGTCTATTTTAAATTAATATAGTTCATTTAGGATATTTATGAACCAAAACGTCCAAAACGTCCAGGAAGTAGGTTCAAAGGGATGATAGTATGTCTTAACCTACTTGACTAAGATTTAGCAGTTGCAATTGTACGGACGTTGGTGAAAAGGTATGTAATAGGTGTTTGAGTTGTTTCATGGTTGAAACGTCCGGGTACGACTCTCCAAGAACCAACCAAGGGCCCTTGAGAAGGACCCCTACAGTTTGATGAAGCACTGCCTGGCAGTGTGCATCGACGGGACAGATGATCGGTCGTGTATGGATTGATAGGGTGTCGATGCCATCGCCATCCCACATTTTATGTGAGGCATGGTGGAGAAGTTGCCCTTCAGCCTGCTAGTCCCCTCTCTGGAACATCAACGGAGTGCATGAAAAGTGTGTTCATGTCTTATTGAAGTGGTGTGAATCGATGGAGGTGTCGATGCCATCTGTATTCCCCACACTTACAAATTTGAGAAAGAGGCCCCACCAGCAGGGGTGCCAGTCCTGACCTAACTTCTATGTGGAAGACGACCGTCCGAATGACCGAACGTCGGTCAATCGAGTCTAGTCGAGGGTCCTGTCAAAATTCCTGCCCGTTTTGAGAATTAAGTTAATTAATTAATTAAATGGTTCAGGGGTATTTTGGGATTAAATGGAGATACTAATTCAGGTTATTAGGTCCCAACTATAATGGCCCCTAACCCTCATTAATCAAACACAACTCATCAACAAACCTCTCCGTCTCTCTTCTTTCTTATCTCTCTAAATGGAAGACTCATAGAACTTAGCTTGGGAAGGTTAATTGGGTGTGCTGAAAATGGTGGATTATTCAAACATTGTTTTGTAAACTTAAGGTATTAGTTCTATTAACTTTGAGATTCCTTTCGCTCAAAGGGTTCCTTCATGAATAGATTTCAAAAAATTGAGTTTTCTTATGGGTTTTTCATTCAGTTATACGAATCAAAGTTCTAGGATTGAATTGTTTCATGAGATTCTTAGGGTTATAATTGAGTGATATTGAACATGTATTCAACTTTTTTTATGGTATTTATTAATGGTTTTGTCTAAATTGAGAGATGATCCGTCTATCCCTAACGCGCCTAGGTATTGAGTCCTGACCTATATATTGTATTGTGATCATTTCAATTAAGTTAAGTTGTTGATTTACATACTATCCTGAATGGTGTTTTATGATTAAATTCAGTTTTGATATGAGGACTAATCATGGCTAGTTTCTTTAAGGAATGTCATTAGGGTATGAATTATAATGTGAAATTAAGCCCTATGTACCCTTGTCTCAAGTTTTGATCTAAAGATGGATTGTAGTTATTATAGAGATGCTTGGCTTTGTTATCTTCTTTGTTTCATTGTGTGATGATTTTACTCCCCAAGTTGGTGAGTTATGGTTGCTGTAAATTACCCTTGAATGATAGACTATGGGAAGACTTGGTAAGTCTTAGAATCTATAATCATTACTTGCCTATTGTGATTAATGTCACGCACACTCAAAATCAGGGACGTCGCGGACTGGTCACCTACCACACATTTACCCTCCTATGTGATAGCGAACCACCATCTAAACGCTTAAACATTTCAAGATATATCAACAGAAACTACTGCGGAAGACTTAACTCATTAATAAAAACAATTCAATACTATTATTATTATCCCCAAAATCTGGAAGTCATCATCACAAGAACAATCTATCTCAAATTACTTAACTAGGAATATCTAAAAAACAAAATACTAAAAAGCTAGTCCATGCCGGAAGTTCAAGCTCAAGACTTGAAGAAGAAGACCCTAGTCCCAAGCTAGACGTCACTTATCTCACCCTCACCCCCTGAATTTTCCGATAAGTGAAGACTGGCTAGATCTACTGTTGAGTTGTAAGTTGAGAGCTTTGCTGGGCATTACACAAAAACAGAGAACCATGATGTTGGGGGTCGTACAACCCTCAACGTACTGAGTAATACATCGCCCAACGCAAAATGGAACAGTATTATCAATAAATAATGTACATCACTAACAATACTCAATATATAAGCAATAACAACATGAATTCAATCAATAACTACAACCAGTTCACAACACACTGAGACTCAAGCCTCATAACCCATACTTATTTGGGAATTAAGTTCATATTAGACTGAGTAATATTCATTATCTTTCAAGATTCATTATGTCTTTCTTCCTCCTGTGTCAGGGTACGTGACACTACCGATCCTCTATTCTATCCTGGTGGGTGCCTGAACTTGGCACTCCGTCCTCATTCTAATCCTGCTACATACCCCTGTAACGTGGCAGCAACTGCCCGAGTGCGTGCAATTTCTATCCTGGTGGTCGACTGACAACCTGCCATCCTCCTATCTAATCCTGGTAGGCGCTCTGCCTGAACGTGGCTAGGCCTAGCGATCTCATTTTCTAATCCTGGTGGGTGTGGAACGTGACACTCCGATCCTCACATCATATCCTATCGCGGGTACCCGAACGTGGGCAACCCGATCCTATATTCTATCCTGGTGGTCGTAACTGACACCTCTAATCCGATCCTCATATTCATTCACGCCTGGTACCCAGATGGATACGTGGCAGCATCCCGATCCTCTTATTCATCGAAAAGCCTTACCTTTTTACCACTAAGGCCATCATCATTCTCATTAACCTAATTTATCAAGCGCTATCTTTAATACTGAAGGCATCATCATATCGATTATACATAATATATCAAGTGAATTGGGGTTCTTTCAAGATTTGGGATTCCAATTAACTTCATCATGCTTGTTGAATTCATGCACATTTGTAATCTAATCATGCAAGCACAACTTAAAACACATAGCAAGGTTACAATATTATCACACATCATATTCACTATTAGAGTTCAGGCTACGAATATTGTAACATAAACCATAACCTACGCTCTACGGAAGAATTGCAATCAACATCTATCTTCTCAAATTTCCCATTGTATCCTCTGTAGTTCGTTCTCTCTCTGCTCTACTCGTATCGGTTTTCTTCTCCTCTCTCTTTTCGCTGTTCTTTTCCTTGTTTGTTTTATTATCAAACCGCTGCCCCTCTTTTTACCCTCTCTAAAAGTATATTAAATTAAGTGTAAAGAGGACATAAAACCCACTAATTAACTTCAAGTTACCTTCTTTTAAACACTCCAAGTAATTGACCTATTAATATTACATCCCTCAATCTTTTGAATTAATGAAAGAATAGTCTAAAACGACACCCTAAAACGTGTAGAGAATCTATTTTGTTCCCTGGGACCTGTCATCATTGTGCTGATTACCTTGAGCGCAACCTGTGTACGGCGTCTATGGGCCTGCGAGTCGGTCCGGCACACAGGTCGTCGCAGATCCCCTCACTGCACCTAGCCTGGACGGCCCATCACGTTTTGACAGCGGTCCCGTCCTGTTCTCCGTCATGACGGTCAAGAAACTCGTTTCCTTTTGTACTTCAAATTGCCGCAAAAGTTGAAGTGTTTTGCCAGCAAAAAC
>JAKWJA010000724.1:0-13899 GCA_027704765.1 Solanum habrochaites
GAATAGAAGTTTTTTTAAACTTATCCATTAACCATGAATCCATTACCTTCTCTTGTTGAAGGTTAGCGATGGATCCCTTTGCATTATTACTTCCAACAGAGGAAAAAATCTGTTGTTCACAATTATTTTGCCCCGGCATGCTCACCTCCGATATCTAGAACACTAGCCTTCAAAAAACAAAACTAAGAATTAAGTATCACTAGGACTACAAAATCAAAATTCAAACTTAACTTAAAATTCTTCAAATAACACCATTCCCGGTAAAGTTTTTGGGGGCCTCCCCAATTTTGATGTTTACGTAATTAGGCACAACTCCAATTAAGTATCTACGATCGACGGGTGTAAATAACCCCAACCAAGAGTTGGGATCATCCAATGGGGGGGAGTGGTTTGGGAATAAAAATTTAGTATGAAAATTTTGCTAATCAATCAAGGTCTAAAAACTAATGAATATAAACCATAATTAAAATTAGGAGGTGACACAAGTGTCATAATATCAAAGGGGATTTGAACAATCAACTGCCAATAACAACAATTAAACAAGGAAATAAGATATAGAGAGAGATTATTGGGATTGACATGACAAGAACTAAGATATACAAATGGGTATTTCCCACTATAGTTGTGCTTTTGGTCCTCAAACATCTTTAGTTCTGTAAAATTGGGGAGATAGTTAATGTAACGGAACAATTAACACTCTCAAACTTCGCCATTTTAACTGACTTTTCTTTAGACGCTTAGGCTCACTAGAAAACTTAGGAAAGAAATCTATCCATTTGAATCCTTGCCCAATGTCTTAGGCGATCCTCAGACTTCTATCCTTCATCCTTTCAGGGGACTTGTTTCTTTTTTCACAAATGCCCATTTGCTTTGCACTATTAATTCAAAAAATACCTAAAATTCAGGTATTACATTAGTTATTTTTAAATAAAAATGTGCATTCAAGGATACCAAATCTATATTAAAATAAAGCCTAAAAGATGTCATTGAGCTTGGCCTTGAAAGTCTCAACGAACACTAACTTTATGAAAAATTTAGCAAGTGTAAATTTTAGTTGAGGTCAGTTTCTTTTCTTGTCCAGTTATCTATGGTTTGAAGGGGGTATAGAGGGTCCAACCCCGAAAGAGGCCGAACGCGGTTTTAAAATTTGCCTAAGCCTTGAATCCACTGACATAAGGAGTTTCTTGGGTTCTTGTTGGGTATATAGTGGTTTTGTGTTGATGGGATTTGCATCTCTGCTTCTCCTGATAGCTTTCACAAAGTGAAAAAAAAAGTGAAGTTTGAGTGGTCCAAAACTTGTGAAAAAGGTTCACGAGTAGAAGTTCAGTTAAGCTTACTTCCGCTCCTCGTGTGTTGACCTTACGGCGGGTAATGAAGTCTTTGACGGTTTGTATTTGACGCTTCCAGAGGGTGGCTTGGATGTGTCCTCATGCGCAGCACGACAAAGTAATAGCTTATGACTCTAGGCAACTCAAATTTCATGGGAAGAATTATTCAATTATCACCCTTTAGTTAGAGAACGTAGTTTTTTTCCTTCAAAATATGGAGACATTTACTAATATGGTGGGCAATGATATGTTTGAGGACCATAAGAGTCTTCAATATGTGTTTACACCAAAAGGAGGAATCTCTAACAGTGAAGATGGTTAGAACTTTGAAGGATTGATGACATGATGTCTTTACCACCTCAGCCAGGCCAACGCTGGTTGAGGATGCTTTGAGGCATATGACTAGGGTAGTGTGGTCTCATGTTGAAGAAGAGAAGAAGGAATAATATGAAACTGTATAGGTCTGGCCTCATTGGGTGTCGGTTAGAGATCTCCAAATGGTGGTTTTATGGTCCATCATAGCTCTAAGTCATCATTAGTGGTTGAGGTGAAATCCAAGCAACATCAGTGATCCTCAATTGAGGAGTTGAAGGAAGTCGGTATTGGTACGATTAATTAGACATTCTCCCATAGAGGGATGGTGGTTTAGTAAACCGGAACCAGGTGTACCGGGGATGTTGAGGATTTGAGAAATCAAAATTCTGAGAAGAAGCCCACGGTTACCGCCATTACACTAATTCATCAGGGTGGAACAAAATATATCAGACCTTGGGAGGTATGTGGTCGGATGGTTAATCAAGTGGTACATAGCAGAGTTTGTTGTAAGTGTTAAAAATTTCCCAACAATTACAAATTGAGAATCTAAAACTAGGTGGTTTAACCCAAAACATGGAAGTCTTACTTAGATAGTCGGGAAGACATCAATTAGACTTTGTTGTGGGGACCTCGAACCGGTGCAAAAATGATTCAATATGAATTATTATGGATAGGGTGATGGGAGTATGCTCACTTTATCCAAATTAGTCTACTTATACAAACTAAGAGATATCAAGACATCTACATTAATGAAATCGTGAGTTATCATGGTATTCCTTGTCCATACCATTTTGGATAGAGGTGCCCAATCACTTCTCATTTTTGGAAAAGGCTTTTGAAAAAGGATTTAGGTCTCAACAAGTGAAACTTAGAAATTTTTTTCATCCTAAGACAGATGCGTCAAGTGGAATGGTACCATACAACCCAGAAGATATGTTAAGAGCCTTTGTGTTACTGATTTCAAAGGAAGGTTGGGATGATCACTCTACCATTTACCCTTAGAGTATCGCATAGACAACAAAAGATTACCAATCGGCAATTCATATGGCCAATTTTGAAGTTTGAAGGTAATAAGATGTAGGTCTCCAGTAGGACTCGTTTTGAGGTTGGTGAGTCTTCACTCCTTGGTCCCAAAGATGTATTATGAGGCCTATAGATAAAGTAGTGGCAGCTCATACACAGATAGATTAAGACATCCTATAGTCAGCAAAATTCTTATGCCGAATAGGAGAAGATATCTGATTTTAAATAAAGTGATGAGTCTATTTGAAGATGATTTGAACCTAATGACAAGGGTGATGCAATTCGGTAAAAAGGGGGAAGTTAAGTCCCCGGTATGTCGGGTCCTTATGAGGTTTTCAAAGGGTCAGAAAATTTCCTATGATCTAAAATGCCTAGTGAAATAGCTTCGTTGTTCCATCCAGTGTGTTTCTGTTTCTATGCCCAGAAATGTACAGGAGACCGGTTGTCCATTATACCTATTCAAGGTTTAGGGGTGAATGAGACCTATATTATGAATATGTTTCGGTCTGAGATCTTAGATCGCCAAGTTAGAAGTCGAGTGAGTAAACAAAGAGGTTGCTCGTAATACAAGTCCTTGGCGGAACCATATTGTTGAGGGGCAACATGGAAGCTCGGCCGAGGTGAATGAAGACCCGCTACTGCTCTTTTTACTCCTTGCGGTTAGAAATCCTTTAATAAATAAAATAAGAATAAAGAAATTAGAAAGTGATGTTACTAAAGAGATGATTTTTCGGTGTAAAAGTTATACAAAAATGAGTGTGTAGGAAATGACTCAGTACTCCAACTTTCACGAACTATAACAAATGTGTAGTGCACAGTATTTCCTTGCACGATGTTAGTTGTTTTGATCTATGTACGTGAGCAAAAAGAATGACAGACATGGGAACCAGTTTATTTGAATGTGTTTCGAACTTACCATGCTGATTTGAAAGGTAGTTCCTCACTACGTTGTTATGAAATGTTGGAGCTCCTATATGTGGTTCTTGTGCTCATGAATGAGTTGCTATGTGTTGTATGTAGTGTTATGTGATTGAAAAGGGTTGTGACCAGTACTCCTATAGTAGTGACTACATTATATTTATGGTGTTATTGGTTGGATATCTAGTATTAGAGCTATTATCCTTACCCCTCCCAAGGATTTTAGTGTCATTCGGGACAAATATTCCTAAGGCGTGGATAGTGTAGTGTAACAAAGTCGGCAAGTTCCATAAATTAGACTAGGATTTAGATATTTAAATAAGGATTAAAATGACGTTTCCAGACTATATGATGTATTACACTCAATATAAAAAGGTTAGAGCCAAAAAAACAAAAAAAAGACCTTGACGTCCTACACTAGCCTAATTGAAATAGTAGATGTCCTATGTTGGTGCCACGATGGGAGTGTACAAATGAAGTCTAAAACTTGTACAAAAAGACTTTAAAATCGGTAAAATATAGTATAAAGGATCCAAACGTTAGTAATGGACTCCCAAGGACCACCCGAAGCCGATCCTTGAGGGAGACTCAAAACGTTGGAAAATCAAGTGCCAAAGCAGCTTGCGGCAGCCAAATATGGAGCCCATTGGCATCGCGAAAGCCGCAATGGCTAGGAACTTTTCCTTGCGGGCGGGGACTTCACGTGTTCACTGCCTCCAACTGTATTTGTTGAAAAATGATTTGGAACTGCCCCCGTGATGCGTAGCCAATGATCAATTTGTCCGCGTCGTTTTTTTTGTCAATTTAACTTTACAAAAGACTCCACTAAGTGAGGTTTTTTTTTGAGTACTTTAGTGGCGAGTTTATATTGGTTTAGGTCATTTTTAAGACATTTACCATGCACTCCAAGAATACATTCACCAAACACTCTCATCTCTCGAAACTATCTCTACTCAATCACCATTGAAGAAACATTGGGAAGCTGGAGAAGAAGGTCAAGTTGTTCAACTTTTTTCTCAAACTCGTGGATTAAATCACCTTATGGGTATAAGTTATCATTCTTGGGATTTCCTTTCCCCCAAGATGTCCTTTAAAAGAAATACCACATTCTTTCGGTTGTGGGATTTCTGCAACAAGAGAGTACCGTTAAATCCTATGGTCAATGTCGGTTAGTGATTGTTCCCTTAAGTAAAAATGGACCAGGACTAAAGTAAATGGAAATTGACTAGGGGTGACTTGAGGAACTTTACGTGGTATAGCGAAGGGATGTGCTTACCTAGACATTTACCAAGTTGACTCTAAGGGAAAGTCCTTAGGGGGGGGAAAAAAAAAATATTTTTTCTTCTGTACTATGAAAATGAAATGTAATGCTTAGATATATGAGTTGCTCTTATATGATGTGGTTACGCTGCATGAACATGTTGGTTGTTTATATTTCTCTATATTTTGGAAAAATCGGACTACTTATGAAGTTTGATAACCATAAAGCATTCACGTATGGTCTATCTTGCTTACATTGATATGGGGGTTATAAGGACTTCATATGAGCATTGCATTGTCGGCTGAGATGAGATTATTGGTTAAGTACTTATACGTTATGTCGATATGAACTATTAAAGATGAACTGTTAATAGACTTTATGATTATTGTATCTTTGTTATGATTATGCTTATATTGTGTTGATCCTTATCTTGTATATGCTCTGTGTATGGCATAAAGGCTACAAATGACCTTAGCATGCTTTATACAGAAATACTCATTTCATGCAGTCTTAATTATTTTTATTGTGAATACTCATACATAGTACAAGTGAATATAACCCATATCATTATATATATTATCAAAATGGTGAGAGTTCGGCCATGAAGAGTAGAAGGTCAATTGAAAGAAGATTGAAACTTCTTCTGCTGTGTTGGTGAGGTCCTCATGTTCGAGGATACTATCTTTTCATTACTTTACTATTAGACATGATATGTAATGAGTCTTAAGAAGATATATTTACTACGTTTGTCATTGAATTCTATCGTAGTACAGACCATACGTCATATTTATATTGTATTGGCTAATTTCACAGATTTGTACTCTCTAGATAGTTTATGTGAGACAATTTTATTAGGACTATCGGATGTAGTGTCATGTTTCTAAAAAAGAGCCTAGAAAGCTTCTTATGTGAGAGGTAGATGTTACATCTAAACATATGATAAACGAGAAGAAGGTCTAAGTCTATTTCAATTACTCTATGCAAATGTTTTTATTTTCCGTGTTTTTATTATGATAGTTATGACGAATGCTAAAGAGGATTTGTCTGAGTCCTCCTCCCTCCAGCAGGACCGACCCCGCACACCGTCTCACGTTTACGGCGTTGCCTCCCCCCGGATATGACACATGTAAATTCATCCAACCCTATAATAATTTAACTAATAGGAAAATTTTACAGACATACTCCATGCACTACCAATCATATTAAGGTCTCTCATCATATAATATAAACATAGTCTAACTCCACGACCAGAACCGAGTTCAAGTAAGTTGATTCCCCCTATGTCTTTCCTTTTCTCATGCCATATGTTTTCAACGTCAAGCATGTAATAGTAGACAAGAAAAATGAGGGTCGGGACATTAATCGAGTATATATCATCCGTGACTAAACCCCGCTCAAATTGATAATCAATTATAAATTTTGATACCAACTAATATATAAAGTTATATTTGATAAATTGCCAACCTATGGTTAATTAAATTCCGTAATTATCATAATTTTTTGGTATGTCATATATTACAAAATAAATCGAATGTTTGATTACAATACCGTTTATCATTACTTAAAATAAAAGGATGATAATAATAGAAAAATTAGCCACTTACGAAACCGGTCCGTATTAACTAAAACCAAAAATACGGAAAACTCAAGAATTACATATAATTTTTTATCTCTTCTTAACTTTCAACCACAAAAGACCCTAATAATCAACTTTACATCAATCTTTACTTTTATTTAATCCGTTCAATTCATTATCGCAAAGCGTTGCATAGGAGGTTATTTTTCAATTCAATCTCCTTTACAATCCATAATTCCCATGCAGCAAGACTACACCCATACTCAACTAGAGTTGACATGTGAAAATACTTATTTTTGTTTCTTTACCTGAGCAGCACTCGTTTTTCCGCTTGTTAGGGTATCGGGCGGGGATTTGTTATAGGACTATACATCATCTTGACTAGTCTTTAAACTATTTAGGGGTAGAATAAAATCAACAAATCCTAAAAATAATACTCAATCCCGCTGATTTCTTACCTACCCAGGATCAAGTTGCTAATTGCTCCTACCCATGGGTCAGTGGTAAGGAAATTAAATATCTATGGACAAGTCCTTTTAACCGACACTAATATAAAAATTTTAGAAATGGTACTAATAAGGTAAAACTATACCGTTGAACTTTTAAGAAATGGTATATGCATATATTCTCCATTACTTTACCCCCAAACTGATGTTTTATTCCAACTATTAAAACCTTGCGTAAATGAAGCCTTGGAACAGTTATAAAATGCAAGGACGATGGACCTGGCAGCTATGCCATGATGAAGAGAAAAATATGGTTTCACGCGGCAGATTTACCATCGAAACATCATTTTGGTAAATTTGCTTTGTGTTAAGCAAAAGCTCCTCCAGTACGTTATAGCCTTGCAGGTTACAAAAATTCCGGTGGGTTGGCCACGTCACCTGATGGGGTGGCTGTAAGCTTAAAAGAAACAATAGAACCTACATCAAAGGTAATGAAAACTCCGTTGTTGGAAGCAACTGTTGTACGGAGGTTGCAGTTTCGAAGGACAATGGCGATTGCTATTAACTCACATCTCCCAATGAAGTTCGATCTGAACCCTATGAGTCCATTAATTTAATCACTTTTTTTTAAAGAAAAAATCATCGAGCTGAACGTTGTTAAATTATCGCTCCACTATTTGATCGGAGATCGAGACATATTATTCTACCTAAAAGAAAATCAAATCGACTGATATTTTGAATTATATTTTGTTAAAATATAATGGGTTACAACTTGTACATACAATTAGGGGTCACGATGGATGAGCAACTGGAAGCTGAAGCAGAGTCTCTGAAGCTAAGGAAGCAAAGTCAGTGAATGAATTAAAAAAATGACTTAAAATAATTGATTTAGACATAATAGTAAATTAAAAAATTTCAAACAATTGACACCCATTCCACTTGTTTTTTCTGTCTGATACTAAGGACATGTATGGCGTAAAAGTATGTGGTAAGGGCATATTACAAACTTTCAGAGTATATTGGAGGTAGTTATACAGTATAAGTTAAAAAATGAGGGTTAGATTGCAATTTTTATCTTTGACTAAATATCCGTCAACTCAAAAAAATTAGTTAAACAAGTAGTCAAAATTCTCATTTTACATTTTGGGAAGTTCTTTTATAAATAAAATTAAATAGGTATAGGTGTCAAAAGGACCTGAATGTCGTTACATATGGTTAACTAAAGGGTGTTCATAAATTCTTTTTAAAACTTAATCAAATCGAGCTTGGGTCACAATAGATTATATGTCGTTATATAAATCAAGATTTCTAAATTAAACTTTCATATATGACTGAATAATTAGCGCTTATAGTTTTAATTTTATTAGTAAAAAAAACTCAATCGTATGATAAAATATTGTAAGAGATAGATTCTGTATAAATTAAAAATTGTGAAACATTTGTAAAAATAATAAAATTTGACGTGGACAAAAGGGTGAATTGAATGTCATGTGTATAAAAAATACGAATAAAAAACACCTAAACTTCATTTGCTAGTGGTTGAAATTAAGTTGGTTTTCGAAGTTTTTCAGCGACAACTCTGTATCATTTTACATTTTATATTTTCTTTCTGATCTAGCTGTGATATTAGATCTAATATCGAATAATACATTTTCAAAAATGTAGTGTGATGTTATATAAATTTGTACTTTTTGAACGGGGCAAAGTTGGATAGCTACTCACTAATTGTCGGTAGATAGAACAAATATTTGGATTGATGTAGAAGTCATGTCATGTGTTTATTGTTACCATTGATTTGTAGTGCTAAAAGGATCTGCTAGGAGGAATAAGAATTTCTCTTTAATAAGTTTACTCCCACAAAGAAGAAGATTTTTTTCGATTAAAACAAAATTGAAATTAGTTATTTTAAATTGTAAACATGATTAAGTATACGTATTTCACGCGTTGCGTGGATTATCTAAAATATTATAAATTAATTTAAAAATGAATTAAGGGAAATGCCAAGTACCCCTCAAACCCTATGCCCTAAATCTCGAGACACAATAGATTATACTAAGTACTATACCCCCCCCCCTGAACTTATTTAATTAATAAATTTTTTACTCCTTTGACCTACGTGGCCCTATCTTGTGGGCCCCAACGATGGTGTGAGTTGTTTTTTTCAAAACACAGTGCCACAAGGCTAAAAAGCGGGTAGGAAATTAATTATAAAAAGTCAGGGGGGTTGGTTAGGTAGCGGTCACGGCTGTAATAGGACTGTAGCTATTAGTGTTGTCAGAGTGTCTCAGATTTCGGGCATAGGTTGAGGTTGGTACCTTGTGCATATCCCCCATACTATATAAATTATTATACCGTAACACTAAATGTAGTATGGTTACTCAATCTTGTTTCAAATCTCTTATTTTCCTAGTATAACGAAAATTAATAACATATAAGAGGGGTATGAATGATATTTTGTATTATGAGTAAAATTATGTTTATAAATGAATCTAAAGTGGAGTATTAAAAAAATATTGACTAGTACTTTTAGGAAAAAGAGATTAAATAATTTGTTAATAACCGCAGAGATAGCAATTTTTTAGCACACTTATCTCTCGTACAGTCCTACAATTAAGGACTATATTTCCTATCCAAACATTAATTTGTCATAAAGTAGAGATATTCAAAAAAAAAACTGAATTTAAATTTAATTAAAGTAGTAATAATCAAATCAATATCATACCACGTAAAAAAACTATTTTTAATGAAATAAAAATTTGAGAGCTGTATAAACATGGATAATATTCTAGTAAGTTCTTTTATTTTATAAATTTCTGAATTTGTTTAGTCTTTTCGGAAAGATGTGTAGATTTTATTCTTTAGAAATATATATAACTTTTATACTAGAAAATTATTCGATTTTAGTTAATTTTTTTAAAATTACTTATATATAAAATTCATTTCAATATTCAATTAAATAAGATTTAGAAGTTATAAGCACAACTAATATGGGAGACAATGTGAAAATATATCTATTGAGAATTCATTCAAAAATTAATTCTAAATTAACATTGTTGAATTTGAAAGTAATGACACAACAATTATCTTAAAATTTGAATATAAGGGGAAAGAGTTTTATGTGATAATTCAAAGAAATTAAAAATAATCCAAAAAATAAGTGAAAAAAAAATGAACATATGGACAAATATCATTTGTTATCTCCTCATTATAGGTATCGATAAAATATATATTTTAATTTTTTTTACAAATTAGAATATCAGTTAAGTGAGTGCATGAAAATTTTAGAAATGAGTTAGGCTTTGCCACTTGGGAGAGATAAATATTTTAAAAGTTTATTTATTTGAAAATACAGCACAACTAATTATAATAATATTTAACTTAAATTAATAGTTGAAAAATTATGATTAAGAAACATATTAATATGGGAATGAAAAAAACGAATATCATGTTTTTATGGTTGGAGAGTAATTAATTATTATGAAGAATAAATTATCGTTATATCATAGGAATTGCGTTTGATAAATGTTTGCGTGAGCAAACTTTGAATAGTATATTTTTTTATTTTTTCATATTATTGGTAAAGTAGTTATTATTCATTTATTAAATATTACTTCATATTAAGCATTATTCATTAGAGATTCTCATACAATCCCCATAGATTTTAGCGTTGTTTTTTGTTTGTGAATTGTCATCTAAATAATTTTATGGAAATATGTGAAAATGAATAAGTGTGTTAAGAATATGTGTGTAAAATAAAATTCCCACTTATTTGTTAAGTAATTATACTATTTGGAATTTCTAAATTTTAGTATATTTCTTTAATATTTATCATCGAAGTTAAAGTTGTTAGCAGAAGAAAGTTCATTTCGACATTATTTAATCTAGAAAGGAGTCACTTGACTTCTTCTAAATTTTTTTTCCGAACTTAATATGAAAGGTAGTATTCTTTTCCAGAAAAAAATGTTATTTTTAAGAATAGGTATTTTCTAAATGATGGTTAATTGTTTTCATTACAACAAAATAAATAGATAACTATCAAACCTTTCCCAATAAATATAGGATTAGTGATTGAATGTGAATTGATGAGCCAAAGTGATCAACAAAGTGTTTGATTTACTTATAATTATCTAAGTTACCACTTATTTTCTTTAAAAAAATGTAGATAGATAAACTTTACATTTGGAATTACTACAATGTTAGCAACCTTATAATAGCAATTATTGTAGACGAAAATAGAATTTTTTTATTATGGAGTTATAAGACGGTACATAAAATAATATGTAACTAGCAAAAAAGAATATAAAATAACAGCCGACAAACTAAAACACTTATCAGTAGTTAATATTTCAACAAAGAATGCTTTTGAATAATTAATTATTTGTGTATTAATTTTTGTAATACAGACATGTGACAATCGTTTTTCCTTTTTTATCCATTTAGACTCAATAAAACTATAATTGCTAAATAATAAATCAATAAAAGGCGAGTGAAATCTAGTAATAAATAATTTGTAGATGAATCATCTATTGTTTATCTAAACGTAAAAGAGCTATAGTTGTTTCAACATTTTGGTCTCTTTCGATTTTTAATGGCTAGGTGAGAATGAGTCTGAAACAATTTCTCAAATATTCAACCTACGAATATTAATGTTGATTTTATAATTAAAGAATTAAGAGATTTAGCGTCGTAACCTGTTCAAATTTTAAGGCAAAAATTTAAGAATAGAAAAATACAAAAATGAAAAGTGATTATTGTATTTGCAAGTGCACTTTTAAGATATGTCTATTAACAATACATAAAGGTATCTAACCTGGTGAAAAAAAATGGAAAGAAAGAAAAGGTAATAATCAAACCATGTTTTCAAGCATCAATCCATATTGGATACCCACATAATCAAGCATTATAATCTATTATAAGCAGTAGATAAATTACAGTTAACCATAACACCATCATGATCCAATTACCCTCAATTGAGATACAAAGAACTACATTAGTACATTATAGAGATAGAGAGAACATGAATCAATACTAACTAATCCTCAAGCCTTGATCATATTGGGTCCATAAATATTAATATACTCTTGTATACATGATAGGCAGGCGACAATAATCAATTTACATCGGCGAAGTCCACTGGTATACATTATACTACAAAGGTTACAGTGAATCAGGGAAAAATCTAAGCGAAGCATGTCAAATTCTTCATACATTGATCCCAGGATCCGTGATCAATCAATTAATAATCAATCACTTAAAAACGTTTAGATATCGATAGTTCCACGTCAGAGAATCCCAATTAAAACATTAACATGCCATGATCATATTGCCCATGGCCCAGGGCGGAGTTGCCTTAGAACTGGACATGGGTTCATAAGGAATGGATTCAAACTTAATGTTTAAATCAATACATTAACAACATTAATCATGATTTACCCATTAAAACCTTTTTAGAAAGAAACCCATGGCTAGATCGAAAAGATTGAAAGTTTGGTAATGAAATCTATTGAAGACTTTGTGAAGAACTCATCCAAGTGAACATTTACTTAGAGATGAAGGAACCCATACCCTTGTCTAGTTGAAAACATCTAAAAATTGTGGAAGAACCCATGAAAATCCAAATACAAGTTGTTCTGAGCTTCAAACAAAAATTGGAGATCTCTAGAGAGAATTGGTTTGGAGGGAAGGTTATTTCGTGGCATGGCTCGGGAAACGGGTTGAGTCAGCGTTTAAGATTACTATATACACCAAAAAAAAAATAGGTTAAATATTTCAATTGGGACAGTTTAGGGAGGGGGTGAAATTTCCCATTTCGACCCCTTAAGTGGGAAGTGCGCATGCAGCGATGCACCACCTGAATAGACGGTACCCATCGACTGGGCTGTGGTCATCGACGGGCTGTTCGTGTCCTCCACGATTGGGTTGAGTTTGTATGTGGTCAAGACTTCCCCAGGTATGTGACCATCGGCGCTGTTCCCATGACAAAGGTCAATACAACCAAAAGGGAGTCCATTGAGTCCGTCGATTGACACGGCTAATGGCATGGGTCTCGACATCTTGGGTCCTTCTTATGGGCCTTTTGCGGGGCCTTCAGAAGTCTACCCAGACATTTCCCACAAAAATACAAACTTTAAAATTTTAAGACCTCCCAGCATATGTTCACCAAAAACAAATAATGTAACACGTCCAAACATGTCGTGCTCCATCAAGGCACACGGGATGTCGCAAAGGGCTAACTTTCGAACATAGTGGACGGTCTTGGACGTCTCCTTGACCTCCCACTTCACGGAACCTCCCAAAAATGTGTTATAAACATTAATAATTCATTTATTAAAAACTTGGAATAAGGTATTTCACACAATTAAACAACACGTATAAATCACTATGAGGAAATAGGTGCTAGTAATAGACTGTTCTTTGGTCGTTTCCCTTTAGTATTGACTTCACAAATAACGGCAAACTACAACTCCTCAATCTCTAGTATAAGACATTAGGACATTATTTCATTCATAAGAATTTTCGGCTGTATACACCCTAAACTCATTTTGGGGGGGCTCATATAAATCCCCCACTTGGGAACATTCGTTCTCGAATGCCATCTAGAAACGCTTAAATCACCACACGGACTTTCAATGCATCATAGATCACTTTACCATATTATAACATAACCAGATAGATTAGTCCAATGAACCAAAATTAAAGGAACACAAATTCAAATCATGTAGACAGAGACTAATGCACATAGAAGTAAGACTTATTATTACTAATTTCGAATGGCAGTAAACACCAAGGCTCTTATCAGTTGTTAGGAGGATGACACATCCTTTATCCTGTGATAAATGGTCAGTAACTTCAATGCATTAGAGATAATCTTGCAATCCATCGCTGTAAGTAACACTACGAAAACTTCAACAACACTCAAAACAATAGGCAGCATACTTCATTGCACAGGACATTCGTGTTCAATTAGACTCCACAAAGATTCTTTATTTAGTTAGACCTAGGCGATGAGGTCCATACTCAACAGTACCATGA
>JAKWJA010000725.1:0-38585 GCA_027704765.1 Solanum habrochaites
GCTGAGGAAGAGCTCGGGGCTGGGCTACTACCCGGGAATAGACTCGACCGGGGTGGGTAGGGGGGTAGTGTAAGTGGAGCCTGTGTCGCGGGCGGGCAGTGGGCCACCGTATTCCACAAGATCATCAGTAAGTTGGTGGCAGCTCTGGACGGGGGACCTACGAAGTGGGACAACTTGCATTTGCCTAGTCTCTGATTGAGGCCGACGTCAACGTGGCCCTGCGGGGTCTTCAACTGATCTATGTGCCATTAATGGGCACACCCTGTCGGTCCTGCCACAAGTGCCAAAAAATCATCCACGGGAAGGGATAGTTAGTAGTGAACCTTGAATGCCCTTCGTGCATGACTGCCTGAAGAAGCCATGCGAAAAGTCGACCTTGAATCCGGCTGGCTATCATAGCTGCTATTCACACTGCTCGATCCCAAGTGACGATGTTATCAGCAGCTGTGGGGGAAAGGCTAAGGGACGACGAGAAGCCACAAGAACTTCGCGACGAAAAGTGAGGTTGACCTTTTTGATTGGGCCCCCCTTCCTCGGTTCAGGAAACCAATATGCACCTCTCAGGACGATGCTGATAGGTGCAGTGCACATCCACCTCTTGGTTGGTCTTCTTATCAGTGCCTGCTCGCGCAAGAACTGGCCACCTTCACTATCTGCCCGCGGGTAGGTTAGTCGAACCTTGTTGGTTGTTCAGTTGTGGGGATGTTTTACGCGTAGCATCGGTACTCTAGCCGTATTAGGAAAACCGGGGATAGCTGGCAGGGAAATGTCAACCTGCACGCCACGGACTCGAAACCTACTCCAGTGGGGCCGTTTTAGCGGGAGATCCCGCCTCGGATCTGTGATCGGAGAGGTCGACGTAGGATGCGTAGAATACTCTGGAAACACTTCATCGCTGTAGCGTCCCAAACGGGCCGGCTTGTCCAACTCTAAGCGATGCCTGGTGAATGATGTTGGGGATCTCCAGCATCGATGGGAGGACTCCCTGTAGTACCCGACGCTCCACGTTGAGTGTCCGAGTCATTAATCGTTTATTTCAGGCAGGAATTTGGCGTCGGAGTACACTTGAAACTGGCCTTCGATGCCTTCTTTTGCTGCACCACCGGTTTGGGTGGTCAGAGGCTGGGGGGGGACAGGGCTGGTGCGCGGATGTAGAGTCTGAATTTGTCAGCCTCATCAGACGAGGGGACGCTGCAGCAGTGGCGGGTGCGGGAACCTTCAGCAGAGCCTGAAGATTCCTCTGGACCAGGGATAAGCTAAGGAAGCAGACGTCCTTCCCTATTGTGGCTGACCCAGAGGTGTCTGTGCGGTCAGTGTGCGCTCTCATCAGACTGGGAGGGGCAGTGACTACCGCCGGACGCCACCTTCTGGGTTGGCTCTGGGGGCACGTGTAGCACGGGAAGGGCGGAGGTGCCTGGGCGGCATGTTACTCAGGGTTCCTGTCATCATCAAAGCAGTGAACATGCGGGCAGACGGGGGGGACAGACTTAGATCGCCCACGTGCATAGGTGCGGTCTTCTTGGGTGCCATAGTCGTAGACCTGGAAAAGGGGGCAAATATTAGTATGAGTAGTAGCAAAGCAAGAAAGGAGCTCATATGACATTAAAATTTGGAAAAATGTGTGTGGGTTAGTACGGTGGAGTAATATTAAAAAAAAATGTATCACACGACGAGGACCGATTAACGGCTCGTCGTGGAATGACGGACGTTTCAGAGGTCCGTCGTGTTGTACTTGGTCTAGTAATATAAAGGAACCCTGAAGGAGGGTCTCGGACTATTCATGCGGTCGAGCAGACAGACTGTCGTGAGTAAACGGTCCGTGTAAAGTCCGTCGTAGGACACTTTAAAAAATGTTGGGGGACCCTTATCTAGTGGGGGTCTCTGACCCAAAATCATGACGTTCAAGCAGGACGATGAAGTCGTTATTACGATGGTCCGTGTAAGAGTCCATCGTCGACACTTAGAAAATGTTGGGGACCATTATCAGAAGGTCTCTGACCATCATGACGGTCATTGCAGACGGACCGTCGTGGGTACGACGTCCGTCGTAAGAGTAGTCGTAGGGGACACTTGGAAAATGTTGGGGGACCTATCAGAAGGGTCTCTGACCATTATGACGGTCGTTGCAAGGACGGGACCATCATGGGTAGGACGGTCCGTCGTTAAAGAGTCCGTCGTAGGGACACTTAGAAAAGGTTGGGAGAGACCCTTATCAGAGGGGGTATTCTCTGACCTTTATGGAGGTCGTGCAGGACGGGACCGTCGTTGAATTACGAACGGTCCGTCACACCTGCGTTGGGCAGTGTGCTAGGGTTTCGGAACGGACCCTAGGACGGTCCGTCGGTTGTGCGATGGTCCGTCTCGGGGGCTCATTCTGAGTGACGTGGTCAGAAAACTACAGGTACCCTAAGCAACCCCGATGAACCCCACATGGTTCTTGTAGTGTTTGTGGACCTATCTTTGTCTATCCCAAACTACTAAAAAAACTACCAATGCAAAATTACCTATGCCTAGGGTTTTATCCAACATGGCATATCGAACAGGTTGAAGCCTAGGGTTAGACCATATAATCACATCAAGGAAACCAATATACGGACCTAAAAAACTAAGCTTAAGACTAACTACTAACCAAAAATGCCCAATATAAATGATTATTAAGTTTAGAGACACATACCTGGAAAGGAGGGAAAGAAGAAAAGAAAGAAGAGAAAGAAAGAAAGGAAAGAAAAAACACAAGTGGAGGATATTCAGGTGGGCAGGTAGATCCAGAGGTTATAGCAGCACCCACTTAGTAGATAATAATTGATAAGGTTTTTTGGGGAGATTGTGGTAGTACATGAGCAGTAGGGGAGTGTGGAAGTTGAAAAGAGAGGGGAGAGGTATGATGGATGTGGAAGTAATTGGGGTGAAGGTTGAGAATATGGAGGGCTGGGAGTAGAACGGTCAGATTTTGGAAAAGGGTCCAGCCGGGTCGGGTCGGGTAGATTTAGTAACTCACGAGACGGTTCACCGACGACGGTCCGTCGCATCTGTGTGACGGGCCGTCGTTAGGGGTCCGTCGTGTGTGCACCTAATATTCAAAATGACCCAAAAAATAAATTACTGGTGTTGACGGATGCTTACGACGGTCCGTTGCGTGTTGCCAGGTCAGTCGTTGTATCCGTCAGTGGGGCTACTCGAAGTAGTGTTATGCCAGAATTGCTGGTGATGTTGCCTGCCAAAATTTTAAAACCATAATAGAAAAAATGCTACCATTATTAAAAAGACGATAAATATGGGGTTTTGCCTCCCAACAAGCGCCTGATTTAATGTCGCGGCACGACTGGTGGACACTTGATTACTCAGACTTCATCAATGATGGTAAGCCTCGATCACTAGTCGCGATTCAGCATGCCCGGATAGTATTTTTATGCCTGTCCATTCACTTTGAAAACGCCACCCACCTCCTTGGTTTTCCAACCTCAACTGCTCCATGGGGAATAGTTTGAGTAACCGGTAAGGCAGTCCATTTGGGACTTGGTTTGCCTGGAAAACCGCGCAATCGGAAGTGAATAAAAGCACCAAATCCCCAACCATTTAAACTCTCGTTTTTTTACAATTTTTGTGTATGGTAACTCTTTCATCTTTTCTTGTATGGGCTGAGCCTTCATAGGCTTGCGGCGAAATTTCATAAAGTTCATTCAACCAGTTAACCGGTGGCTCGTGCAGTCGCTCAATCCATTTTAATTCTTCATGAGGCCCACAGACTTTATGCTCTAACTCAACCGGTGAGATGACAAGGCTTCCAATATACAGTTGGTATGGGAATCTACCAATGGGAGTCTTATATGCTGTCGGGATGGCCCAAAGAGCATCATCAAGCCTCTTGGTACCAATCCTGTTTACTAGCGTTCAATGTTTGGACAATATTGTTTTTGATCTCTCGATTCGACACTCAACTTGCCCACTAGTTTGAGGGTTGTAGGTAAGGGTGGCCACATTATAGCGAAACCCCATATTTCTCCATAACCCTGTTGAATATTGTTTGCAGAAGGGGGGAACCCCCAGCACTAATATAGCCCTTGGGGTGCCAAAACGAGAGGAGGAAATATATTCTTTTTCAAAATGCAGTACACTTTCCCTTTCATGTTTGCGAGAGTTGGAGTGCTATGGCTTGACCCATTAGATACATAATCAACTTGCTACATAATGTACTTCATCCCATGAGAACTCATCGAAAAAGGGCCCATTAAAGTCATACCCCAAACAGTAAAAATAAAAACTCAAATCACAAGAGAATGGGGTTTAGAGGGAGCTCTTGCTTTCTTGAAATGTACCACCATCCGTTGGACATTTGTCACATGCTTTAGCAAAGACCCATGAGCATCTTGATGAAGATTGGCCAATAGTAACCACAGTGCAATATTTGTGGCGGTTCGTGATACCACGTGATGTCCGGCCAAACAGGTAAGAATGGCATTGCCTCAATACACTCAACAATTTCCACATTCTGGCCACACAAACGCCGAATAAGCCCGTCGGCCACAACTCCTATACAAGTATGGTTATCCAAAAGAACTTCTTCACATCGTACATGAACTTTTTCCTTTGATGAAGGAACAAGTCTGAATGGACAAATCACGAAGCCAGATAGTCGCAAAATCTGGCGAACCCAGGGAATCAATTTGTGAAGCAGCCAATACAGTTCATCGGGGAAACTGTCTCAATGTCAGTACTATCCCATTAACTCTTTCATAGTTCATCATCTAGACGAGACAAAAATGATCAGCAACTGATTTTAAGTCCTCTGTTGCTACCGCACTTCCAAGTCAAATCTCTGCAACAGTTAATACCCAGCGAATAGCCTTGGTTCGGTCCTTTTTTGCCTCAAATTATCTCAATGGCTGAATGGTCAGTATGCACTATAAACTCTAGTACCTGCAAATAGGATAGCCCGAAATTTCTCAAAAATTCACACACTATGTAGGAGTTCTGGCTCAGTCACGGGTAGTTTCTTTCTGAAAAGTCTTTGATGAATCTTTGAAAAAAGTCTTGATGAATCTCGGTAAAAACCTCATTGCCCAGAAAGCTTCTCACACCTTTCACAGAGGATTGGTGGGGGAAAGTCTCTCTATACATCAACTTTAGCTCGATTCAAAACCTCCTATTACCCTTTTGGAAATGCGATGACCCAACACCAATTACCCTCTTTCACCATGAAATGACACTTTTCCCAGTTTAGGACCAAAGTGACAATTCTACATTTCTTAAGAAAACCTCAGATAAATTGGTTAAGCACCACTTGAAGAACACCAACCACAAAAAAATTCATCATAAACACCTTCTATAGTATTCTCCACCATGTCAGAAGAATATTGAACATCATACATCTCTGAGGTTTTTGGGGTGTATTGTTTGAAGCCCAAAACGGCATTCTTATTGACGCAAAAGTCCCATATGGGACAAGTGAAAAGTGGCTTTTGGTTCTTGATCTTCGGTGCAATAGGAAATTGATTTACCCGAAATCCATCAAGAAAATAATACCCACCCTTTTACGGCTAATGTCTATCCAACATCTGATCCATGAAGGGCATAGGAAAATGGCTTTTTCAGTCCATGAGTTTTCAGTTTACGTAATCCATTACACACCCTTCCATCCAGTAACCGGTCTCATTGGAACAAAGTTCATTCTTGTGGTGGGACCACAAGTCATTCCACCTTTTTAGGTACACCACTGAACCGGGGCCACACCCAACTACTACGGCGATTGGATAGATTACTCCATATCCAACGCACTTGATTAATTTCCTTCTTCACAAAACCTTTTGCTTAGGAGGATTCAAAGAGTATCGGTGCTCAATACTCGCGCTATGTCAGGAATGAGTTGGATGTTATGAGAGCAATACCAGAGGGATCCCAATAAGTCCGCAATGGTACCCACAATGGGCTCTTTGAACCTTAATAGTACCTTCACCAACCCTGAACCTGTTGTTCAATCCAAGTCTGATGCAATGATTACGGTAAGTGTTCGACCAGATCCTAAGAATCATACTAAGATGAGGTGAGAGTTGCTTTTAATTCAACTTTTGGAGTCTTCCTCTATCGAGGTTTCGCGGATGGGGACTCGCGATTTTTCATATCAAGCTCAAATTTCTTCGGTTTAAACGAACATATCCTCGGTCAAGAGCCGCGACTTAAGACTCATACTCTTCAATTACAATAACTATCAAAGTTCATATTACTGCGCTAAGGCTCTACACCTAGGATTCTTCTTTTGATGTATAGATGTATCAACCATGTTGTAGGAATAGCAGATCCGATTGGAGATCACCAACTCTGAATAAGAGAAGAAATTAAAAGTAAAGTCAATTTGTCGAAGTGTTTCAATAGAACTAGATTAATTTGCAAAGGGGGCATTTCATGTCTACAAAGCTCTTCCCCGGTAGCAAGGAATGGCCTCCCAAATAATGGGGCATCAAAATCGAACTCGCAACCAAGAATAACAAAAATCTGCTGGGAAATATGAATGACTCCACTTTTACTAGCACATGTTGGAGGATCCCATAGGTCCGTTTTACTGTTCGATCAGCCATCAGTTAGCCGATCGCAGTGGGCTTTGGGCACCCAAACCCAACTTCTGTAAATCGATGAGGGGCATGAGATTTATGCTTTCCCCCAGATCACATTAATGCTCGCAAAAATGTAATAGCCCGATTGTACAAGGAATAGGAAACGATCCCGGATCGTCTTTCTTTTGGACCCAGATTACTTGATCGTGTAGCCATAGCATACAATGCTGCATTCATATCATCATCTCAAAACTGTACCGATCTTTCTTTGTGACAAGATTTCAAAATGTGGCGTACGGGCATTTGTTCTAAAGCTTCTACCAAAGGGACATTGATAGAAAGTTTGCTTCAACATGTTTATAAAAAACGCCGGTGGTATTTCCCATCCTCGTCTTTTCACTTATTCTGAGGAAATGGGGGTGGTGGCATAAGGAATAGGAGTTACCTTTTAGGGCACTTCAGCCGATCTTTTGCAGTGTATCTCTTAATTAGCATTCAACTCCTACCACTTTATCATATTCGGTTGTCACCTTATTCTCATCAGATGGCACACATAAGGTGGGTCAATGTGTGTTTACCACGCGAGTAGTAATACCATACCAATGTCATCATTTTTCAGATTTTGGGACAGGTTGCTAGAAGAGTGGCCCGGTCTGCAGTGTGTCTCAGAGTTGAAATAATTGGGCCAATTGTAACTCAAGTTTGCTTAATTGATATTGCAATGGGTATCAACTTTTGCCCAATTACCCGCTAAAATAGATTTCAACTTCTTTATTGTGTCATTCAATTAGCATCGAACCTCTCATCACAATTTATGCAAAATATCCCTCAAACTCGCGACATTACTACTCCACATCCCTAGAGTAACTTCCCGATTTGAGGAGAAACATATGGTCCATTCATGTCGTTTTATTACCGTAGTTACCACTGTTTTGAAGTTATTGTCGCGATTGTAGTTTCCATCTCTGACATAATGGACCCTCAGATTGTAGGTTACCATAGTTCCGACCTTGGTCCCTTGACCTTGGGCCAATTATCATGTTTGAGCCTTGGGCCTTGTAGGAAAAAACCCCCCATTGTTCATTTACTGCATAGGAATCTCCTCATAATAACACTATCGTTTTTTGGGAGGTGGTGTTTAGACAATGTTGACTGCATTATCTTTTTTTGAACCCCCAGTGAACATGGTTTTTTTTAGTACCAAAACCAAGCTCAAGGTCTCATTTGAGCCATTTCTTCACGAATATCATCTGTGGCTGGGTTTGGTGGACTGCACTTGCAAAGGTTGTTTCTCCATTGTATCAGATTTCTATTACTCCAAGCTTTGTTTTATTCCGGGAGATTTTCTAATTTTTCAGCGACCTCTCCGCATAAGGACATTCTCCATACGATCCACATGCTATAGTGTCCAATACCACTTTTGTTGTTATCATCTTTGTCACCTATTAGAAAAAGTATTCGTTCAGTGACTCTCATCATATCGGTGGATTTGGCACCACTTCTCAAGAATGAGGGGAACGATCCCAAGAGAACTACTAAATTGACTCCTGGGTTAGTGCCACAAAGTTATTCAACCTGTCTTTGTGGTTTAGTTCTGTTGGAGACCGGGATAGTAGGCGTGCTAAATAAGAAGACAATTCCTTAGTGATTCCAAGTTAAAGATGGAGTTGTATGGGGAGCTCAAGTGAACCACATAGCTAGCCTCTCCCGTCAGTGAGAGAGGAAACAACCCTAGAGCCCTATTACATGAGATCAAATCAGGCCTCCCTTACACAAACTTTTACCACACTGCCCTGACTTAGATATATGTGCATGTGGATTCCTCAGGAAGGAGCCCTGAAAACCAAACCTCTTGGCTGTGAGCATTTGCATTAGACTACTAGAACAACAAAAAGTGTGCCTGTGGGGTAGAGGGAGGCAAAACCAGTGCCCATCCGAATCTGCTATGTTATCATAGCCCATCTATAGTATCCTTGGGGACGTGGAGCGGGATTCTGTGCCCCTTGTGAGTCCACCGGAGCATCGGGTAACCATCTGACCATGAACACACAACCGGAGCTGGGTGCGGAATTGTTATGGTTTGGATCCTCATCATTGATTCCCCAAATTAGATTAATGTTTCGCAGTGTCGCTCTAACTCGGATCATAGGGGAACAACGGTCTTTCCTCTCCGTGTATTTGGCATACAAGGAGTGATAGTTCTTAAAAGACATCAAAAAAACAATTTAAAACAAGTTAAAATCAAGAAAATATAATAAATATCAGTAATAAGTTCCCAAATTAATCTAAAAGCTAACAATGTGGGGAAGAAGACGTCCCCCTCAGCACACTAGGAAGAACTTGGCCAGGCGCCAAACCCCCCCCTGTTTGATGAACCGCACCCCCCAGTACCGACTCCAATCTTACTTCATGCAAGCAGCGAGGGAGAGCATCGAGAAGTAAAGCAGGTCGCGTAAGTAAATAACCAACTAGGAGGGTTGGGATGTTCCCACGAGGAAAAATAGTCTCGACTGAACTTACTTGTTATACTATTGTTCGCGGTTGATAAACTTCCTTAGAAAGTAAAAAACATAAAAATGTAAAAAAGGGGGGTTTGTATTTCAGTAAAGTAAAAAGAAACTAACTAATGGAAGAGACACTTAACAGTTTTGAAAAGTTGGTTTTAATCAATCTAATCAAAGTTAACTAGGGTACGTGTTCCCCCCAGGTTCCCATAACTTGATAATTCTAACTATAACAATTTTTCCTAGTATCGTGCATGCCAAGTGATAAGTTATTGTATTTTAAATCCGTTGGTCGGCATCTAGGAAAAATCTCAATCAGCCAACGGTCCGGCTACGTGTGTTGCTTCCTAACCCTTATCGTTACCTCATTAGTAAGCATGTATTCGAGATTTGACTAAGTTACTTACCTCGTACCAATCAATACTAGCCTATTAGTAGTTAAACTAAATCTATGTTAATAATCTTTTCCTATTATCTACCTCCTTGGTCTGGCAAGTAGCAGTAAGGCGAGTTTCTAACGTTATTCATCCGTGAAAAAGACTTCTAAGCAGAAATAATTATTAATAATTGCAAGGGACCAATTTTCTAGAATTGTTATTTTAGACTAGGGTTTATCTCAATTATTTGCCTATGGTTCCTACAACCCTAGGTATGGAGGTTAGTTACTTCTACCATAAACAACAATATTTCAAATAATTAAAATAAGACTTCATGACTTACTTCAATGAGAAAGAATAAGGCCGAAAATTTGCTTGATTAATCACCAAAAATTACTTGTAAGAATCTCAAAGAATCAAAACACTAATCAACACAGTCTTATAATATGATTTCTAAATCTTGCCAGAGCTAACCTCAAAAATGAGGTTCTTTTGAAATATTTATATGAAAAATTAAAAACCACAATTAAACAAGGTTCTCAATTCTGCGAAATCTGCCAAAAACGCGACTGGGTCTGACGGACCACGCGAAGGGGACCTCACGTTGTGGTCATGACGGGACCGTCGGGGACTCCGTGTCCCATACTTGGTGCAAATTTCTTATGCTATTTCTCATTCCCCTCAACCTCAAAGGCAAGTGTGACGGACATCATAGGACAACGGTCCGTTCGAGGTCTCGTTTCAAAGGACTTCAACTCTTGGAATCGGATACTGGGAATACCGCCCCACTTCTCTGAATTCAACAACGAAACCTGCAGGGACGGGACCGTCATTAAGCCCATGACGGACCGTCACAAGCTCGGAATCCCACACTTGTCAGACTTCCCACATCTTCCTTCTAGCAGCTTTACGCTTGCCACCTACGGACCATCATAAGCTCCGTTAGGTGGTCTCTTCAGCATTTCATTTTCTCTCCAAATCTCTGCATTTGGCTTTGACAGATTACCTGCAAAAAACAAAGAGAAACTGTATCAAAATTAGCCAGAAAGAAAAAGGGCTTTTGGAACAATAACACTTAAGGAAAAAAGCAATTTAATTATATCGTGAAACCACCGGTATATCACAATTTGAACCATTAAGGTAATGATGTAATGAAGCAATTACTGACATTACATCACATAAAAACATGAAAATCACAAAACATAAACTACCTCGAAACCAAATTGAATCGGCCCTAAGGTACCGGGAATCTTCGTTTAGGTTGTTCTAGGTCTAAAAACAACAATGAATACGCAAAGACCAACAATTAAATGTCTAATTATCCGCATTATAACGATCTCAGTAATACAAGACCAAACCCATGATTTCTATACCTGATTAGGGATTTTCCCACCATCATTCCCAGATTAAAACACTCCCCAATCGTTAATTATCCAAGAAACTAAGTTCTATAGATCTAAACATGGATTCAAGGAGTGAAACCTTACATTTATCCTCAAGTATGGTGAAAAACAGTCAAGGACTCGTCTGGGGTCATCTGACTTAGATGTCAAAGTTAAAAAGTGCAGAATAAAATATTTTTGGGGTTTTATTTCCTACATAGGTCACATCTGTCTTACGGAGCCTAACCCGCCACAATGGCCCCACCCTAGTGGGAATAATTCCGTAACATTGGCTTACACGGAGTGAGTGAGCAAATTTAATAATTTTTAAACCCCCATTTTACAACACAACATCGTCCCATGATACTCAGAAAATACCTGTTCACGCCATGATCAGTTTCGGGAATTCTACTATTGAAATTTAATTTCGTAAATTTGTACAGGTTCCTTTATTCTTAGCTTTCCATTCATGTAATCAAATTTATCTATAGATCTCTCATTTGTTTACGAGATTTTCCTAGACCTCACTAACTTTGATTTCATCCAAATCAGGAGTAGGCTAGGAAGTCTCAAGTTACTACGAAAAAGCTTTTGGATCCAATTCTTTCCCTATTGTCTCTTCCCTAACAAAGAAAATCAGGTCATTACAATAGATAAAATTTACCCATCACTCATCCCCATGTGATCAACTAGGAAAGACCAGCTAAAGTAAGGGTAGAATAGTATCTGAAATGTCAAATTACTGGGGATACTTGTCTCACATGTCCTTAGCTGTCGGACATCGTGATTAAGAATTTGAACGGTTCTTCCTCACACTAAAGGTCTTGCGTAAAAACATTAAGTCTTACCTTATGATATAATACTCCTCCCCAGACAACATATTGATACCTATATATCCTCTCATAGAAGGCCTAAAAACAGTCATCACAATACTCGAGTAATAAATATTGTTGTATGTACACTACTCTAACCACAAAGTTATTAACAATAACAACAAAAGTTTATCATACACATGTCTACACCATGTTATCAAGGACTTTGACACAAAAATCATGATGAATCCTTTCTCACATAACCATGATAAAATCCTAAAAAAAAACTCGCCACACAATTATAGGTGCACCTAAACCAACAAACACATAATCATAATACCTTGACAATCATAGTTCTTATCAACATCTCCACATCACAACCGAATTTCCCATGAGTTTAAGTTTAAAAATTTTGGTGTCTATAAAATAAGATATCAAGGGATATGCCCAAGCATACGACCCCTACAAACACTAGCAAAATGCAAGATTTAGAAATTGTAGATTACCTCTTAAGCACAGTAGAATTGGACCCAATGATCCTTACCTTCAACCACACATAATCGATAGATGACTTCGACGACAAGATGAATATTAAGATTTTTCAAAAACCATAAATTCGCATGATATCTCTTCTATATATTATGATAAGCAAGGTGGTGGTAAAGGGGTAGAACCCCACTAAAAATTATCGACCCAATAAAACACCAAATATGTCATGTTGAAATATCTAAATAACCCCAATTTCGTATTTTATAAGGACACAGCGCTGTATAGGGGTAAGGTAACGATCATCCAATCCTAGGGATCTACCCTGTGCCAAAAGGAAAACACAACATTATTTCATAGCTAGTGAAACCACACTACTTCCATTACAACATGCAAATAGATTGTAACTTAAGCATGTTTTGGGGAATACGACACTAAAGGTTTTCTTATAAAGAGTAATACAATCATTTTCCATTCACTGGGACTCTACATATTCTTCACATCCTAACTGAAAACCACACTCCACATATAACAACATAATAACCATTCAAACCAAATTACACTTATATAAACCAACCTTTTCTAGATGGAAACCTTTCTATTTTCCTTGCAAGTTTAGTTCCCTTTCCTTTGTCTTTGGGTTACTAACAATCAATAAGTACTAAACTTTAGACTTAACCCATAGTGTAAGTACTTAAAATTTCTAAAACCATGGATTAGAATTAGTATTTTCACCTTTCCATGATCATACCTTGAAAAAATAAATCATCGCGAAATGTAGATTACAATGAAAAATCTAAATTGTAAATACAACTTTATAAGACAAACCCATAATCTATCAACATTAGCTTATACCTTTAAGATTTTTATGAATTCATGGATATCTACTCATCATTGATCGCCTCTCCACTTACAATACCATTTACTAAAAATTCAATCGTACTCATTACTAAACTCAAAACAGAGACAAAACATTTATCATCACACTCGAGCTAATGTTTGTTCTCTCCTTTTTCAAGTCCTTTGCAATAGATTTTAACCAATATGAAGGACTTGTGACAAAATTACCATAGCCATAACAAAACAAATGAATCGCTCGTCTCAGAACCCAATTATCTACCCTCCAAAGATATCTCTTCAACCTTTGTAATCAAATAAAATATTCTTGATTTCGCCTCTCTCCAAAAGTTGTACTAGCTTCCACCACTTTTTTTTTTTTTAAATATGAATATATCTCTTTGAATTCTGTTCATGTGGTGGACCACGATCTCATAAAACCTTCCATACAACCACATTACTCAATAAATATCAGGAAATCAAAATCTTAGATACTCGCAAGTAATAATTACTACACTATCGTTTAAATTCCACTAACCGCAATAATTATATATAGTTGCATTCCCATTCACAAATATTAACTACCTTATGAGTATCATCCCTAACTATAACTACAAAGTCAACCTTTTCATCAATACAACACCTCAAACTCAGGCATACTCATCAATTTCAAAGGACTAACCCTATTTATTCGCACTGTGTTACTAAAATCTTCCCATGTATACTCAATGGGACTTTATTTATCCATAAGTTTGTCATTTTGGTATTAATCCACTCCCTAGTGGATTAAGATAAAATCACCAGTCCACAAACCACCCTCCCATTTCCTAACAAACAAGACAAGAGCGCCCCACGGGGAAGCACGTCATGCATGAGACGGTCCGTCCTTCCACCTCATCGTGACTTTCAGAGAGTCGATCTCAGTCCATCTGTCTAATTCTAAGTGTTTTCGATATGCGACCCCCGTCGACGGTCGTCGGGCCTATGACGGTCCGTCGTGGGATCCGGTCGACTCAGCCGTTTTTCCAGAAATAAAAATCTGTGCTCAAAAGGACTAAAACAGGGTCGTAATTAGTGCTACCTACTCACTTAAACGCATATCAACTCAAATAACGCTATCATCCTGTGAATACCTGGGTTTCCGTTCCCCCAAAATTCATAAGCCTAGATTTAATCGTAAACTTCTATAAATTACTTGGCTCTTCCTATAAATTTCACCACCTACACTTGGTCATTACTAACATAATGGCACATCATCATAACCCCTTCCTAGTTAAGGTATACTCTAACTCATATTGACTTGCAATACTTACTCTACTTCCTATCCTGAACTATTAAAAATTTCTTCTCTTCTTAGTCTAGCACAAGGGAAACTTTTCATTAATAACTTATTAGGTTCGTGACTATAGAAGCATTTCTTGTGAAAACACCATCTCCCTTACTTAGATCACTAAACCTCTACATATTTTCCTCTAACTCTAGCTCTTTCACTAGTACTGATCATGATCTCATAACTCATGCTACTCTTTCGGGTGAAAATCATATGTAAGATCTAAAAATACTTCTTAAGAAAGACCTCAGCTGAAACAAGACTTAAAGGAAAAAGTACAACTCTTGTTTAGCTCAAACATACTATTCATATAAATATGGATGCATTCCTATGAAACTTAACACTTAACTAAATCTTGGACTTCTCTTAAGCCTCTCTAGAGTCTCATGACTTTCTCAAGACTCTTGCTAAGAACAAATCATCGATAAGGATCTTAAAACATTACTTTTCAACAACCACTAGTATGATGGGTAGTCAAATGAATATGAGAACCCACGAGTTAGAATATATCTCTACGACTTAGATCTTTTTCATGATTAAGAGTATGATATTGGGAAAATTTTCTTAAATGTGTGTAGTCCTCATTTATAGAAGTGGGTCCCTCACAATCATATATAAGATCCTATTGAAACGGCTTCATTGACACCCTAGAACACTTAAACTCAGTGCTCTGATACCGAGTTTGTAACGGCTCAAGTCTACACTAGGACGTGGGTAGTCTCTCGAAGACCATTTGTGGTCCCCAATCGGAAACCCTATCCTGGTTAAACTACAAAAGGAACACTAACTTAAGGCATAAACGCTTAAAATTTGAAAGAAATTCGTAAAACTAAAATACAAACTTTAATTCAAATGAAAAATATGAAATAATATATTAAACTCTCCATAAAATAGGCAACTTAAGTCATTAAAATATTTGATAAAATAAATGAATAATACAGACTTCATAACAAAACTTATTATCTATGAAACCTCTAATTGATAATGATGAATGTTAGGAAAAGACCCACGACCTCCTTACTAAACTAAAAAGTAAATTAAAACCTCCGGAAGCAAGGAGGCTCCTCTTCTCCCATAGCTAACTTGAAATATCGGGATGTATCAACAAGCCTCATGTTGATTATCCAGAATACCTTGGTGTCTGCCATTAATGAGAAAAATGCATTACAAAGGCTCAGTACGTGGACTGTATGAGCATATGTTTGTTAGGGGGAATTTGAAAGCATAAACATTAAGTTTGATAATTGCCATATAAAAAAGGAAACATTACTACTCTTCTCAACCTTGACACTCAAGGGGAAGATACTCAACTCAATAGATTAAATACAAACTCAAAGATATGATGCTCGACTATGATACTCAAATAAATATAAACAAATAAATACACATGCTATTATACAAAAAGCTTATAAAAGATGTAAACAGCCAAACTTAGTCGTTAAAGAAAACAATAACAATCAACTTTTCTATATAAGAAAGTAAATAGTGTGTGTGGGAGGATTCTCTAACTGACAAACCATTAACTATGAGCTAAGTGTTGGTACACAAATAATTGGAGGTTAGATAAAAACGAAAAAATTTGTCCAGATTAAGCAAAAAAAATCGGGAAGTCAATAAAATTAAGCTGCGTAAAAAGAAGGAATGTCGAATATGGTGTATCTGCAAGTTTATTAGGGTATATTTTTGTTCAATAAAAAGTCTATAAATTAACGGAGATGGAGTTACAAATCCTAAACCCCAATAAGATAGGTCTATTAATATTGTATTAAGTTTTCTTAAATTAGGAAAAAAACCACCTAATGTGAAAGAATTAAGAAAATGTGGGGGGGGGGGGGGGGGGGGGGGTTAGTGGGGAACATGATATTTTTTTATTTTTTCACTTAATGTCTAAAAGTTCTTTTCATTTTTAGTACTAATACGAATTAACATTTCGACGGAGGCCAGGACTATCGTGGCTTTAACCCTCACGCCTAAACATATGGTGGAGAACCATTACTACAACTCAACTAACCATGTTAACAAAAATTAATATATTTAAAGATATGAAAGTAGGTTTTAAATGTCTAAAGAAATAATATGGAGTTCCCATAAACTGCAGAAGTCTAACTAGCATCTAACAACTACTGCGGATATTAACTTCTAGAACCCTAAATTCATTGAACCGAAACATCTAAAGTTGAAAAAGTCTAAGAAAAAGGGGTACAGACCCAACCAAACATAAACAACTACTCAAACATGTCTAAGTCTGAACATAATGGACTAAAAAAATGACGAATCCATGACAGCCTCGATTAGTTATCTCCTAGCTGAGGTCTATTTGTAACCGCCTGATGATGTCTTGTACTCAACAAATAATGAGCAATCACATAATAGTAAACATAACATGTAGCAAATATTAGACGTTGATTATTGTATCAAGAGCAATCTACAATTCCACATTCTCAATAACAAATAAATATGATAATTCACTGGTCCTCTATGGGAACCTCCTACTGTCATTTACCCCGAGCTACACCCCTGCATGTGGACTAGTATCAGACCCTTAGTGGGACCAAGCGAAACCCTTGGGACTGACAAACTCTTAGAGGAAAGACTTTACTCAGAATTAAAATACTTTAAGAAGGAAACGAAATTGTTCAATAGATAACTTAGAATCTATTAAATAACATTCAACTTATCCAAAGAGGCAACTCAAGATTAAACAAAAGACCATAACAAGATAGGGACAAATAAACTAACGAATTGTGTATGCATCCTCTACTAACTCAGATGGATGTTGGAATAAGACCCATGACATCCTAATGAACTAAAATATTGAAAAACAATAAAAGGGGATCCTTCGAAAGAAAGAAGGCTTACCAACTATCAGAAGCTTCACAGAAAATCGATGAGCACTGTGTGGTGGATACTGCATCCTGGTTACATGTATTGCATAATAAAAAATGATTGAAACCAATTGATATTAGTAGATGATGTTCACAAGATGTGAGGGAAAACTAAAAAGGGTGTGAATAGACTTGAATAGGGAACTGAAAGAACAAACATGTCTCAACTCAACTCAACTAAACTAATTTCATTAAGCACTATCAACAAGTGTAATATAAAGAAAAACTTTGAAACATGAATAACCACTCAGTGTACTGAGAAATGCAATATTAACTTTATGTGTATGCAAAGATACAATATGAACGTTGGAATATATATAAAAATGCAATTTACTTTTGTATATACAATAATACAAAATACTTATGTGGGAGTTTCTCTAACCAACAACCATCATTTAAGAGATATTGCGATGATAGAACATTTTGTCTCACACTGCCATGGTCGTCCTATACCTTGCCGAGGGTATAGAACCTAACTACTATGTGGATCCACTAGTCTATGCTAAAAATCACTAATGAATCATCTAAAAGTAAGACCCTTTTATACCCATGGTGGCTAACTATGGTTTATGGAGCTTGAGAATTGTATGAAACCTCCCCAATTGGTATTCAATAACCACATTATCCCAAAAAATACTAGCCTCAATTATGTTTAAAAATAAAACTCGTGGTTTGAGATAATATCAAAACAGTCAAAAGGGCTCTTCTTTGAAATCAAAGTCATTCTCGTGCTTATGTGGAAAGTATTTTACCTATTGAAAAGAAGGAGAAATGCTTACTTTCCTGGAATGCAGATTTTTCAAACCCACAATGAAGTGTTCATTTGATCAAAGAAATATTCAAGGGAGACAATGAAGAAGTTCAAAATGGAAGATTTCAAACCTATGAAAGAAAAGTTGATTAAAGATGATGGTAGTGACAAGGTTGACGAGGCAAGTTATAGAAGTATGGTTGGATGTCTCATGTATATCACTTCTGCGAGACCCAAAATTCTGCAAGTAGTAAGTGTCTTATCTAGATTTGTGAATTGTGCAAGTTCAATGCACATAAAATCAGCCAAAAGAGTGATAAGGTATGTCAAGGGAACTTTGGAATAAGGTGTTAGAACTTAAACTTGCAAGAGTATTGGACAATGATTGGGCAGGGTCAGATCATGAAAGAATAAGCACTTCAAGATTGTTTTGTTCTTGGTTCGGGATGTTTTTCATGGTTCTAAAAGAAGTAAGGTATCGTGCACAGTCGAGGGAACTTTGGACAATGGTGTTAGGTTAAGGAAAAGTCGGAACTTCAACTTGCAAGGGTATTATGATAGTGATTGGATTGGATCAAATGATGACATGAAAAGCACTTCTGGTAATTGTTTTAGCCTTGGTTCGGGGTTTTTTTCGTGGTGCTCAAAAGAGCACAGGTATTTTTGGTTATCATGGAACAGACCACTCAGAAGCTGAATTCAAGCTTTCATATTAGTTGTTAATCAAGTTATTTGACTAAGGAAGATTATGTTAGCACTTGATCTGGAGCAACAAGAAGGAACGAAAGTGTTCGTGGATATCAGGGCAAACAGGGAAATTTAGTCATAATCTAATTCATTAAAAGCAGGAAACATGGATATGGAATTCACTATCTAAGAAGTGCAAGCCAAACAGAGGGGGTGGTGAAATTGTTTATTGCCAAGTCGGAGATTAATAATTATGTTCGGTAAGTATTTCATGTTTACTAAGGATAAAATTATGTCTGTCCAACCCCCCTCGCAGCCTCTATAATAGCTCAGCGGTTCGTTGGGTCTAATATTAGGTACGCTTACAATGGTTTTCTTTTTTTTTTTTTTTCTTTCTGGTTTTGGGGTGTGGTAGCCTACAACCCTGGACATGACCGCACTTTTGAACAAAAGATAAGGCACAAGCAAACCCTTGATCTGGTGACTATTAGCGAAAAAAAGACTTTACTCAAGAAAAATAGGGACTCCCAAACTCCCAACCAATAATTCAAAGCATTCTCATCAATAACCCAACTCTGTAAATTCTGAAATACTAAATTACATGAATAAGTGACTCAAGTTTAAAAACATCAAACAAGGGAAATAGGAGAGACTCCTCAAATTCTAAACATATAGGAAGCTTTGTTAAATACTACGAGTTGTTTGAAACTATCTCTAATCAGTGCCAATGTACTACCAATAATTATATAATTGCGTGCTTTGCTAAAATGTATAAAACATAACTCTTTCTCAATTGGAGATAGTTACTCAAAAGGTCCTCTTAAAAGAAGTAATATTCTAAAACTTCTCTAAACTCATAAAATCATTGAAAAATTACTTAGTTCTTTTTATACTCATTTTGAAATTTTAAATATAACTCCTCTCATTCTCATACTCACTAATATTCGTTTCTCTGCGTTGCACGGATATTTTTAAATATTGTTATCACTATAACCTCTGATGAAAATTAGGAATGTATTAATTAAGTTTTTATTGCATATATGGAAAAAAAAATTATATGTAAGTTTGGGGGCTATTTAGTCTTCACCTTTGCTACAAAACATTTCTTGAAGGATTGGCATCTTAAATCTCTTGTCGATATGAGCCTTGAACACATATTTGAAAATAAAAGGAAATCAAATAACTCATTATTTCATAATATGCATAAAATAATTGTTTCTTTATTTTTAGAAAAATAGGATTTCAACATACATTACATTCTCTAACCTAATACACATTACCATTGATTATATTACGTCTCTAGCGTACCTTTTTAATCTCTCAAGATAACAACCAAATACTAATAACTTTTAGTCTAATTTTTCTATCCAAATTAGTATACTGCATGAATTGGTGAAGAAAAAAAATTAATACGTCATTTTGTAAACTTTTGCCAAACCCGAGTTGCTGATAGTGTTGCATAATTTTCTTTTTTTTAATATCGCAATCGTTTTGATTTTGAAAAAAGAGAGAATAGAATTAAACAAAAAATATTGATTAAGATATTAACATATCCAAAGTGATTTAAAAAATAAAACTTACCCTTAAAACTAATAATACTTAATTAAAATAATAATCATCTTAAGAAATACAATAATGACATCTAATCTTTGCTTTCACGCATATTGTTTTTTTTTAATTACTTTTTAATTAATAGTTAATTACATTAAATTTTTCCAACACTAAGCAATACAAATATGTTTTATGTTTCAAAATGCTTATAATAGGTAAATTTTTATGAATTAAAATAAAACATCCAATGAAAGTATGTATAAAATACTGAAACTTCTTAAATAATATCTCAACTCAAAAATAAAAATAAACTATTAAATAAGTATTTTTGATTGAAAAAAAAAATGTATTTTTTACATTAAATGTTTCTTGTGTTTTCTATCAATCGAAGTTGTGTTTTCATTACTTTTTTGTTAAAATTCAGTGGCAGTATTTTTATTAGCTTTTCGTTAGTTTGAATTAATAAATTAAAAATATTTGAATTATGCAATTTGAATACAGAGGAAATTTATTCCATTACCTATACTATTTAGGCATTCATTAGTTCCTTTTATTAATTAAAGATAAAAAATATTATAACCGGAAAAGAGAAATGATGCGGACAAGAAGGAATGACGGTGAGGGGCGATAATTTAAGTAGTAGGTGTGGGGAAGGGTGTGGGTATTATATTGGAAGTGAGTTGGCGTGAAATAGAGTTAGAGGGAAAGGGCTCCTGTGTTTCATGTGAAGGGAGGGGATGTATAGGACAGGGGGGGTACACATTTATCTTCATTTCCAAAGTGATTTCAGTAATTTCAAAATAATTAACTGTGCTTTCGTGGTTTTTTTTATAAATACAATTTTGTATTATGTGATAATGCAAATGCGTATAAGGTACCTCATCCCCAGTCTGTCCATTTTACCCTAATAAATCTTCTACGCTGATAAGCAAAAAATAAACACAAAACAAATACATCACTTTCAAGTATTAAAATAATAAAGCCATCTCAATCACACTAGTATTAAAATTACAAACATCTATACCCTCAAATAATATTAAAAAAATAAAGCAATCTAACCCCCAAACGTACATAAGCAAACCTTAATTTAATTAAATTAAATTAACTTTAAAAGAACAAAAAAAGTATCTTCCTTTTAAATAGAGTGATAAATTAGATACAACAACCACCATCGCAAAAGATAATTCAAAGGTGAACAACGAAGACCTTCACATGACACATCACTATGATTTGCAGATTAAGATTTTGATAATTAATTTTCCATAAGAGAACGGTGGGATATATGTAATTAATTGTGATCTAATCTTTGATTTGTTTGTTTCTGACATGTACAAATACTCTTTAGATATAATTGAGTTACTTCAACACTCAATATTTTCTAATAACTTAGTGTTCTTCTCGCGGTCAAATTTCTCCACTCGTCTAATAACTTGGTAATAATATACTCCTGTTTTTGTGTATTACTACTTATTAATTCATAAAATAAACAATACTTACCAAAGTACAATTGAATTATATTTGATACAGAAAAGTAAAGCATTTTTCCTCATTTTTTATTTAATAATCACATCTTAAATATTTTTATGAGTGTAATATCCATTGATCGGTTTTATCGTCTTCATTGAAGATTAAAGAGAAAGTTGAAGACAAGAAATAAAGAAAAAATATGTAATTAGATAGATAAAGTGGAATCGTAACGCGTAAGTTAATTTTCTTTGGTAAAAAAATTCATCCCTAAACCCTAACTATGTTATTCAGAACACAAAAAAAATATTGAAAAAGTTTAACCATGAAGAACACAATTAATTACATTGTCAAAAGTGATTTTAGACGATAATGATGCAACATGATAAACTTAACTATGCAGTATATAATCTAATTTGATTCAAGCAAGCTAGACATTCTCAGTATATCTTCAATGTTTATTGCAAATTACCAAAAAAAAACCATCAAAAATTCATGCAGTAGAAAATCTAACCAAACTTCAAAAATTTCTAATCAAATCTCACCCTCATGAGACTCGTAACTAAGTAATACTTATCAAAATGATTTTTTCAACATGATGAACTGATACATATATGCATGCTAAACAGTGCTTACTCTGTGAAAGAATGTTGAATGATTTCTTTGTATTGTCTTCTCATTGCAATTTTGCATAGCTAGTGCCAGGTAACTACTTTTCATTTTCGTCCGTATTTTTTCATTTCTAATGTTTGCATTTTATTTTAGCTTTTTTCTGTGCTTCAATTATTTTTAATGTATAATTTTCTATTTATATATATATACTATATATCTATATATCTAGTAGATATATAGTAGAATATATATAATAGATATTTATTAAAATAAAAATAGTTTTCCAATTAAATGAAACTCATTTATAAGAATTGTTATAAATGTTTACCTCATCTTATTTAAAAATATATTTTTTGGTTGTGTTTAGTGGCATGCTATGTTTTTAACCATGTGTTTTCCAAAATTTGGTGTGAATTCTTTGTCGTATATCGGCTGTCACGGGGAGAAGAGCGATGGGGGACGGACGAAGGGGGGGGACTGCTATTGGGGGCTTTGGCCGGTGCGGGA
This sequence comes from Solanum habrochaites, assembly GCA_027704765.1. Classification (NCBI taxonomy): domain Eukaryota; kingdom Viridiplantae; phylum Streptophyta; class Magnoliopsida; order Solanales; family Solanaceae; genus Solanum; species Solanum habrochaites. The sequence goes on from JAKWJA010000725.1 coordinate 22,734, forward strand.
TTGGGGTATCGGATTGTGTGGGATAAAATAGTCCCATCTCGTTCCACTATATGACGGACCACTTATTGGCTGGCTGGGACGGGCTGGACGGGAGAATGTTATATTTTTTAAATCCTTATTTATTTTGTATTGAAATGTACGTTTTTTACCTAATATTTTAAATTTAACTTTCCAATTTCACAATTTCAAATTAAAATTTTCAATTTCAAATTAAATATCAATTTAAAATTTCACTTCTCAGTTTCAAATTTCAAGTTTCAAGTTTGAAATTTCAAATTCAATTTTTATTTTAAATATTTTAAAGTTAGTTTTAGTATAATCTTTACAATATGGTATGTATAAAAGACTTGATAAAAACCTTCCAATTTATTCAATAAATCTAATTTGCAACTTAGTTCTTAGAAGTTACAATTACCAAATATTAGTAGAGTAACTAATCTACGCAGCACCTTTAAGGAAGGGTTCTGTTCAATAAGTTCTCATATGTAAACTAAAATTTTGTTAATGATATTATATAAGTAACTAATTTTTCGCAGCCACCTTCTATTAAGGATTTTTATTTTAATTAGCTCTCGGATGTATCTAATATACATCTGTTTTCTTCCTTTAAAAATTAAAATTCAACTATTATTTCGCATTAATATTGATGGTGATATCCTCCCGTTGTTGATAAAAAAAACCTTGCTAGAAACTCTTTGACTCTATTCATCATCACTACATTCAATTTGCATTTTTGATTTTCCAAGTTTATTGTTTGGAACTTAACTTTGACAACTTATTATTCCTCTATCGACATTGATCCATCTCTAATAAAATTATATGTTTCTCAACTTGTCTTAACGTCAATGAATGTATAATGATCGCTAATTGTGAACCCTTGTCGCACGAAAGCGCCTCCGAGGCAATCTGATGATGTTTTAATAGCTAGAACATCACGAACCTTTTGCTTCAAATTGAAATGCAACGCTACCGTCCCGCCTCCTCCACCATTCTCATAAATCTTCATTGTCATCTATGATTTTCAATGCTTCTACATATTGATTAATATTTCTTCAACAATCAATCACTAGTTAGTAGAATCTAAGACCCAAGAAAACCTCCATATAAGTTTGTGATATTCTAACTTCAGAACTCATCTCAAATGATTAGAAGTTTGACCAACTTCTCCTTGAGTTCGTAGTTCTATACTTTTAATTACAATTTTTGCTTGCTACTTTTCAAATGCTAGACTTACAAATTTTACAATTTTGGAATTTCTTTCTTCCGATAAAATTTCTATTTTTCCCATTAAAAAAGTTTGAACAAGTGTATGCTCCACCCTCGTAATTTATAATCAGGAATGAAGGAAGTAGCAGATAAATAAATCCTGAAGGAATAGTTTAAAAAATATTTTAATTTTGAATCATACTTTCAATTGGCAAACCTAAATTTATCTATTTTTTATATTTATAAAATTGAATATGGAATCAACACAAATATTTAATTAATACTGATTACATTGGTATGAATAATAAGTTCCTAAGAATAACTGGATATTGTAGAATAATAAGTTTCCCATAAAACATGGTACTCATTAAAAGTCTTCAAATTGTCATAGTTCTTTAGTTTCCTTCTCATCTTCATCATCACAAATTCCTATCTATAATGGTTCAACATTATAGCTTAAAACACCATTTCTATCTGGGTGCCTCTATATTTTTGTAACGCCACTAAAAGCATTTCGTAAAAAGATTCCACTTGTTTTGACTGTGTCTTGAATTTTCTGTGACCATTCACATAATAACAACGCTCATTAAATTTCCTATACTGCAGTTTTTTGTTAGTATATGAAAAATCCAGGCAACAGACATCAAATAATGAAATACCTTCTTGTACAACTAATTTTTATTTAGGTGGCAACACATCTTACCTGGAAAGCATTATGTCTATTGGACATAGCTAAGGGGGTTTTTTAACAGCTTACAGCGTTTGTAATTATTAGATGCATTATCTAATGCGACATGACATTACTTTATCTATAACTATTTATATCTAAAACCCTGAAGCTAAATATGCACCCATTTTTTTCTCTATACATTGTGTTTATAACCTCGATTTCTTTTTTACCGAATTTCATTAGAATCATCCAATGTGCTGTAATAGTTATGATCACTTCCATTAACACTATGACTCATGTCCGAAGTTATAGACACTCTACTATCTAATATGTTAAACATACAGCGAGGAAATTGACAATGTTTACCGTAATATTAAAAAACATCAGATTTAACAATATTTCTTGAAAAACCTCTATAATTATGATTATAAGTTTGTTGAGTTTATTCAATAAAATCGGTATTTGAAGGAAAACTATAAGGCAAACCATAAACTAAAATTATTTTTGCTCAATTTTAGCGATCTAATTCCTTTTTATATTTAAGTTGTGTCGGTGGACCACTAGGGTTAGAAGGATATAATGTTCCTTGAACCATGTTAGAAGCCCCTACTGATTCATTACTGCTAATATCAAATTCATTAACTAAAACTCCTTTTTTCTATTGGCTAATGATTTAACTTCTTTATATTGAATCGGCACACACGATAACAAATGTCTATTTAATCCCCCCATCCCACCTTGACCCCCACCTTGTTTATGTTTAAAAGTTTGCTTACACTTATTACAAATAGCAACACTATTTTCCATATCACAAGTCTAAATTAGCCACAATTGAAGTTTTAAGGCGTGATTGCTTCACACCTCCCCTTGTTGGGAGGTATACTGGGTGGATTGTCACTCTATTTTGCGCCATTGAATTTAAGTTTCCTTAGGACTTTGTCAACCGGACTAGTAGTGTATCTTCTAAATCCTCTTTCTCCCAAATCAACTTCTACTTCTTCACCTGCATTTTCATCAAGATTAGGATAATATTACCGTAATCTCGTTCCAAACTTTCGTGAATATGAGTTGCCATTTGAATGAAATCATATAGCAGTCCTTCCCATCAAACATAAGTCGAATCATTTGTCCTTAAATCCTCTAGACTTGATTTAAATGAAGTACCCCACATTTATATTCCTTTTTTCTTTACTTTTTTTTTTTACCAAAATTAACATTTTAAAAGGCCACTTTGTTCAGCTCCTATGTCGCTGTTCCTTACCCCGTAGGTGGGCGCTAGACCAGACTGCAAGGATATAGAAGCGGTAAGAGAACACATAATAATAACACTAAAGTTTAAGACGAACAATAAATGACAATATTATAGAAACGCCAGGTACCACACGTCCCTGCATTAATAGCAAATGTAAAAAACAAACGATTCGTGTAGCTTGTACTTTGTTGACTGTTAATTTTAAAATGCCAACCAATATATTATGTAACATACATACTACATACATACGTACGTACACTGCATAACATACATACATATCTATGTGCAAGATTAAATGAGGTGATTTTGTCTGAATGTTTGATGTATTCGGTCACTCTAGCTACAAACACAGTAATTAGACAATGGGTAATTCTTTTCAATTTAAAGGAGCTGTTGAATGCTTTTTCCCCTAGCTCCGGCAAACCACAGACACACTGCCTCTAAAAAAGTATGAAGCGTTTGCTACGTTCGCCAAACGTCTTTCATTTATCAACATTTAGAATTCTTTTGATATTGAGAAAGTCTTTTTCAGTGGTAGACTTGATCATCTCTCACACTTTGCCTTTCTTTTTTAATTTTGTGGATAGATGAGTTATCGTTTTTAATATCAATTTCTAGATTTTCCTTGTATTATAATTGACCTCATTTTCTTCTACTTCCGTCAATAAAATTCAATAATTAAGCACACAATGAGCATCCGGTGGAAGTTAACATTAATCAATTATTTTCTCCCTTCTACAAATGTATATCAAAAATAAAATAAAATTTTTTATTAGTTTCATAATATTAGTCCGTTGCTGGCAACAGATTCATCGATAGTAGAAGAATGAATTTTTGTACTAAATATACACCAAATTTAACTAAGTTCAACTAAATCAATTTAAAAATCAATTAAACACTAAATCGAATTTATCAAAAAATAATTTCCAAAATGATACTAATCAGAAAAATAAACCAACTCTGTAATAGATTACTAATACTGAGACCCTCGCAGTATTTTAGTTTTGAACAAAGTTTTGAAAGGTGTATATCAACTTAATCCACAATTTTCATTGTTCAAAAATTAAAAAAATAAAAAAAATGTGCTTCACGTTTATATCAAAACAAGACATGTCGTTTTCAAACTTGAAAATCCCACACACACATAGATGTATGGAACAATTGTCAATTGCTTGATGCTCACAATCTCATCCGTCATTGATGTACATTCAATGTACCCTAATCATTTTTTTATTTTATCGGTACTATGACTTGAAGCTAAACATAATTATTGGGTTCCTTTGTTGTCAATGCGTTTAAGATGTGCTTAGACCTCCTTTCATCTTGAATTTATAGTTATTCTAGCATCAATTATGCGAGAAATAAACTTGAGATTCACCACATTTAGCATGGGACTTGGGCCCTGACTTGTTTGAACAAGCTGCTGGCAGCTTCCTTACTGCTCTATTCGCGCGCACATCTAGATTGATCAGGCCTCGGATATTTGAAACTACAAGATGGTTTTGACGAGGAAAAAGAATCTGATCTTCTTGATTGGGGATTAAAATTCTTTAGGTTTCTTTCTTAAATGCTTTATGCCGTTGCAGGATATTTTCTTTTTTTGCGTTTTAAAATTATAACTTGCAGATAATACATTAGAGGAGCTTTTAGGAGTTTCGATAATATCACTGACATGGAAGATTTTTTTTGAAGTTGTGACTAGGGGTGAACAGACTGTCACGAAAAGGTGGCCTGAAGGCTAAATGATGAGAAGGGTTACGAATAAAAAAAAACTATGGCGTATATTTCCTATGTTCTACTAATTATTTTAGAATGTATCTAGATCTCTGAACCAAGATACAGAGAGAACACTAAGACTTAACATCCTTGATCCTACCAGTAAAAGTTTTTCACATTGGAAATATTATTTTAGAATTGTGGTAAGAACAAAAAGTTATTGTAGTGGTGATCAATCCTCGAGTACCAGTACATGTGAAAGCTTTAGCCAAATTGGGTCCCTTCGTTTATGTCAGCATCACTTTTTCTTCCCATTTTACATGAACATAACTTGCAGAGGAAAGATATTGTATGTTATTTTCAGTTCTAGAGATTTGGTGTAATGTAAACAAACAGCGGATTCTTTTGTTTCTGACATATATGTAAAATATGATCCGGCTTCTTTATTGCAATGAATATTATTCCACTTATAAATCAATCACTAATGTTGTAATCAGATCTTTTATATAACGCACTAATTTTTCTGAAACTAACTGATCCTTTAATGTTGGCGTGCTTTGCCGTCACATTTCTATCCTAGTATATATATATAATATATATATATATTGCTTATGACGTTCTTTTTCGACGTGTGTTTTCATGTGAATTTTTTATAGATACGTTCGAAGACTAAAATTGCATCATGGAATATATACTATAAATTGTAATGAATAATAAATAGTGAACAAATTACAATTCAAAAGTGACTTATGACAATAAAATATTCATAAAAAATTAAATTAAGAAGTCCGTAGGGACAAGTGTAGAAGGAAAAGACAAAAAGAACATAATTTTAAAAAAGAAAATACAATATAGACATTAATATCCTTATAAGTTGAGTGTATATAATAGGATGAACAAATCTATAATTATACGATAACTCTTGTTGTTTTAATCGACTCGGGGGGGGGGGGGGGGGTTGCGGCTTCCTTTCATATCCTATACCAATCAAGATCTTCATCACTCAGTGTTGTTTTTACTATAGAATAACAATATGCCTGTAATAATCTTCAGGGGGTGTTTTTCAGTGAAATAAAGACGGTTCATGTAATAAATATAATAGAATGGAATTCAAACAATACTTAAAGTTTTTAGTGATAAATAAATTTTTGGAGTTATGAATATGAAAAGATAGATTTTATGTGAATATTAAGAGTATAAAAATTAATACTAATTACAGAAAATAATAATAAATAAATGAGCATAATGAAAAAAAAATCAGTTAGCAACCATGTAAAAAGAACACTAAAGTATTCTTATCATGTATTAAGCTTAATGAATTTAATTTGTGAAGCTAGAAGTCATTCTTTTAATAAATAATCGAAGGGACATATCATAATCAAGTGCGTCTCTCCATTTGTAGATTTTCACCCTTTAAATTATTAATTTTGTTATGTAATCTTAAAAGCTAATAGCTGTTTCCACATGAATTATATTCATTCATGAAAGAGGGGTTAATGGACAAGTTATAAGCGAGGACCATGCACAGAAATTTAGATAAATATTTTGTAAACAACAATATTAACTATTATTACATATATATTATAGATGACTACATCTTATAGATTAGATATTCAATCAGGAATTACTCTTAAGGAAGTTCTAACATTTCATTAACATTTCAATTAAATTTAGCCAATCAAATATTTAAAATTTTTTATACAATTTCTTTACTCGCAAGAATAAAATTGTAATTCAAACTTTCAACGTTTTTTGTTATGCTTTTTTGTAATATATGATATGCTATACACATAACACTCTTTGTTGTCCTCATTTTGCCTTCTCCTCGATTGGTGGTAATTAGTGCTATTTCAAATCTTCATTTGTTACTTTTTCATGTATTGGTGTTCATACTCAACCAAGACTAAAAGTCCTTCTTCAACAAAATCAAATTACAGGTTTATTTCTTACTCATTTCATATATATATATAGATATATATATATAGAACACACTCTAATTTTTGTCTAAGGACGGTTGTTGTTTTTTTGCTATTTTTTGAATGTAAATTCTAGTAGATCCTAGTACGAATGGTCAGTTTCCCTGCTTCAAATATTAGGGAACAAAGCAATGTTTTTCTGGTCACTATAAATTGCTTAACTTAAATTTGTGTTTACAACACCATTATGCACCAACTATATCCTTTATTCACCATTATTATTTACTAACAATATAGTACAAATTGAAAAAAAAAAATAGCACGTTCACACACAAATAAATTAAAACGATTAAATCAACCAAAAAAATCACTCCGAAGGCAGTCCTTGTTGGGTTTTATTTGCCTGATTCTTACCATAAAATTTTTTCCTTTTAGTGAAAAAGGTTTTGAATTGACTAATCCTTTTCTAGGAGGAAAAGGTTTAGGACTTATAAAAGAGGAATATTCCTTCTAGACTTCATCAGAATTCACAATGTAGTATTAAGGGCTTGAGAGTTTTGGTTCGATGGGATAATTTATGGGTGCACAAGCTTGATACGTATATCACCTGGTGTGAAAACTCCCGGTATCCGAGCTCGAATTGGTTGAGGTTGTTCCCCTCTGTATGTTGGTCTCTCATATTTAATAGTCGATTGGCTCATCCTCCTTTGTGGCTTAGATCTATTGACTGAACCACGTTAAATCTTTGTGGCTTTGTGTATAATTTTCTCGGTTGTCTTTCTACTCGTGTTGGGTCTTTTTGAGGTTTGGCAATTGCTGCTTCCACGTTTTACACCTGCTTATATTCATCCTCACAAGTGGTATCAGAGCCCGTTCAATGATGGATTAAAGTTTAAGTGGTTTCGATAATCGATGATTGTGGTATGTCTCACTTATATCACTTATAGCATCTGATTTGGGTTGGTCCATTTTATTGTATCTGACTCAGTTTCGTCTATTCAATTCTCCAAGGTCTTTAATTTGTTTTGTTAGAAAGATATTATAAAACGATGTAAAACCCTTATACATAGATATGAACTCATCCACAACTTACTAAAACAAGTAACGATGATATAAATTGATTTGATAATATACATTTCAAAACAGATTTCAAATATGCTTGTTATTGAAAAAAACAGTATGACGAAAGAAATATCGCTTCACCGCCCATTGGTAGCAAGCTAGTTCACAAAAATCAAGATATAAAAATTCAGAGATGACGAAAATCTACAAGAATAGGTATATTCGTTATGTTTATGATTACTAAATCTATTTCTTCCATTTATTCCTATTAATTTCCTTGTTTGATTAATGATTGTTTATCAATGTCTTAATATGTTATAATCACCATCTTTAGAAAGTTCCTACATACTATTCTGCGATAAGTATGTCCAGCTATGCCATCCTACAGGTTTGAAACCGATAGGCAAGAGCTGTTTAGGGTAGTAAACAAAGTTGAGGCGCGTTAGGGTACTGATCAAGAAGAAAACTTAGTAGTGACCAACAAGATGATTTAACATTATTATTACATAATACAACCCTACCGTCTCCTTCCATTCAGGCGGTTGGCCGGCCTCCCTTTTCGTGCCCAGTGGAAACTCATTACAAATGACTACTTCTCTACTGGATTATGATGTTCATCTTACCGATCTTATTACCTCTATATACTAAAAGGTCTTAATACCGCATACTTAAAAGACCCTTTATGATATCATTCCGTACCATATGAGGTAATAGGAAGTAACAACTCGGTTGGACTGAATAGTATACAAGATATTTTTATGATGACTTTTAATTTTGACATAACTGATTTATAGGATGATCTAGAGCATTCAGATATCAATTATAACATATTATATTGGGTAAAAGCTAAAGAAAACCATAGATCAATCATGATTAAAATAAAATTATAATGGATTGAACCAAAAGTTTGAATTTGGCAAAAACGAAGTCCTAATATATCAGATAAAATTTATACAGCCCAAACAAATTAAGTAAAACTTTTTAAAATTTTTGTACAGAAAAATATAATGAATAATACAACAAGTAAAGAACTAAATAACAAAACCAAGTAGATAAAAAAAAAGTACGAAAGATTGGAAACAAAAATTAAACCCTATACAAATAGAAAAATATGACTATCACATGCTTACTAAAACATAACGATATAAATAAATTTATTTTGATATATAATTTTCAAAACAGATTCAATATGTTTTGGTTTTATTTGGGTCTGGACTGGAAACAGTATGAACAAAGAATATGGATAGGCAACATTGAGTAGAGAAAAATATGATGAAAAAAGACACGAACTAGGCAACTAAGAAAGAAAAGATTTAATAGAAACATGTTAGCTGGAGTAACGTAATAAAGCATATTGCACAAAGAAAAGTTATATTTATGTTAAAAATACAAATAGATCAACCTTACTATAAATTAACAACATAACATAATTTTATTAATTATGATAAAGAAAGTTTGTCCGTAGACTGAAAAGCCATATGAAAACAAGATGGGATTAATGACTAAAAATAATATTTTCAAACCTAGGAAGACGCTATAAAAAAAATAGTCAATAATGTATATTGTAATGTTAAAAAGACCGCCAAATTTAGAAGATAGGCCTAACTCTTATGATATGAGATAATCTACCAAAGAAAAATGTAAGAAATCGAACAACATAAAAGAATTGAAAAAATAAAAAATAAGCAAAACAAGAAGTACAAACAACATTTAGAAGAAAAAAAACATACCAGAATATAGTGTAATATAAAGAGAATAATAGTCTAGTTAAAATTATTATAATGAACTAAACAAAAATAGAAACAGAGAGAAAGAGAAAAAGGCAAGAATTAACTCATGAAATAAAAGAGATGGTAACAAAAACTAAATAATGATCCCACTTGAAGTAAATGCAATAGACGAAAATAATTCAAGATACAACAAATGACCAAAAATTCAGAAAAGTGTATAACGTGAGACATACACAGAAATTCTAGAACAGGGTAACAAATCGAAAAAATTAGAAATAAACACTGGAGATACTGAATCGACCCTAGTACCTCAAGAGTTAAACACTACAGACAATAGTCCCCAGAAATTAGCCTAGAATTAAGTCTAGATGGACACCACCAACTTATTATATAGAAAAGTTAATCACATCAGATAGAACTAACGCAATATGGAATAGTAGATTAAATAAAATTGACCCAAACCCAAAAACGAACAAAATATAATTTTTTAGTCTAGATTGTGTTTACAGATTACAAAGCAATATCATAGAGAGGAAATATATCTACGCAATTATAGATAACAAAATAAAAACAACAGAAACATGCACCAAGTAGTAGAAAGAAACTTTTTAGGACATCAGTGATTATGGATAGAAAATCTACCCTTAGAAAGTAGAAGTCAACTTAAAGTGAAAGAAAATGGATGATCTCCATCAGCAACAAATATAGATATACTAGATCCATATGAATCAGCATAAGAAATGAATTTGGAGGGGTATGACACAGATATAAGAGAACAAAACAGAGAAAAATAATAAATATACAACTTATGAAAAATTAGCTCATATGTAAAATGTGTTTATATAGAAGATACACTTTGTGCATTTAGGAATACTAGTACAAGAAAAATACAATTTAAATGAAGCCAAAAGAAATAAGACAATAATTATTTTCAAATTCCAGAACCATTAGCACAAAAAATAATAAAGATTGAAATGATGAAGGATTAGTAGTACTTTAGGTACTAGACTAAATTTTTACATCACTGGGTCATTACACTTTGAAAACCAACACAAGAAAAAATTAAATGGAAAACGTACTAAACAGAATTTAGCCTGTTGAAAAATACATAGCACCAGAAACAGGTTGGATGTACAATAAAAGCAAAAAGCCAAAAGTTATCAAATTATAGAAAAACTAAAATCCACGTATAAAATCAATAAGAACCCAAGAACGAAGAAGTAGTAATAAAAAATTATAAAATAAAAAGACTCATATGACCAAAAAGAAAATATCCCAATGTACTTGTTATATTGCGGAAAATGATAGGACATAACTAAGAGTGTAAACTATCCAAGAATCCGAAAAGGAAGCAAATTGCAGCAGTAATTATAGATAATGGACAAATATTGCACATAGAATACATACGATGAATGAATGAAACGTAGTAAAAATCTGAAAATTATCAGCTATAGAACTGAAATGAAGAAGAAAATATAATCTAGAATTATGAACGATGAAAATATAATGTCCTGAATATGATTAAAAATAATATCGAAAGAAGATTATCAAGAAATATCAGACCAACATTATATTTGATAATACAATTTTGAACAATAAAGGAAAAGAATTACGACTTAGTGTTAAAACAGTACTTGAAATACCTTACTTTGAGAAAATTGGTTTAAAAGACAAAAGGCAGAATATTATGTAGTTATTCAGAAAGACATCTTATAGTTGTAAATATGCAAGAGGAAAAACATATATACCTATATTCATAAACGAATAATAATAAAGAAATACAAGATAAAAGCTAAAACACCTATAAAAGATGTATAATTTAGGCGGAACAGAAATCTTAATAAAAGCTTGTGTTTAGAGAGGATAGAATACCTATTGAATATACTGAAGCAGCTGATAGAATTATACACCCGATAGAAAAAGTGTAATTAGTGCAGTACAAGGAAACTATAATATACCCAAAATTTAATTTAAATATAAGTGGTCAATTAATACAGTGTCATTAACAGAAATAGAAATATAGATAAATCATTAGTATATATTGGAAATGTCCTGGAATATAGTTAGAAACCAGGCCGTAAAATATTTATAAGGGATGTAAAACTTCTATATATTAACAACAAAACATAAAATACAAAGCAAAAAATAACAATTGATTGAAAATAAAGATAGGAAAATCTTTCGAAAAAATAATTACTGTAATCGACAATAATGACTATAGCTTATACAAGAAATTTGACATAGAAGACAGCTTTAGAAATTGTAAAAGAAGATTAAGTACTTCACGTGTGTACAAATACGTTAACAAGCGCTCATCTCATCAAGAACGAGTCATCTAAAAGAAATTTGAAATACCAACAAAATTTATTAGATAAAGAAGAGATAACACCATACCATTACTTAATAACAAGAATAATAGACAAGAATATATAAAATTTTGATAAATACAGGACCAGAAGCAATTACATAACAGAGAGTTAGTATTAGAAGAAGAAATTAAAAACAGGACACATATGCACTGGTTACCTCGTGATAATAGTAACATAAATGAAGAAACAACGGAAAACGAAATAATTAAGGTAGCGAATACCCTTATAATACTATTTAAAATATACCAAGAAATCCTAATATACATTAGGTATAAATGGTTAGCACATTTAAAAACCGTCAATATATAAAAGACAATTAACTAATAACTTGTCAAAATATAGCACAATAATGTATAAAAAAGACAAAATGAATAATGAAAAAAAAAAATATTTATACTTGCAAAATTATTGTAAAAGGTAATATCACAACAGATTTAACCCCTATATAGATACAGGAGCAGAATCGAAATATGTAAATATAATTATCTAATCTACCTATAAGACTCAATGGACAAAAATTAAAACACCTATGGTAGTAACGGGATTTTACAATAATGAAGGAAGTATGATAATACAAAAGCAAATATAAAAATACAAATATGGGAATAAAATATTACAATAGAAGAAACTGTACAATTTGAATTTACTACAAAGAAGACCTGTTATTAAGGAATGCCCTTGTTTTTAGATAAATTCTACCCACATATAATAACAAAAACAAACCCACCGGTGCTTCACTACACCATGCGGACAAGAATAGCAGGCAAAAAGAGTAAATCACAAACAATCGTAAACCTATAGAATGGAAAAGGAAGTGAAAAATAAATCCAGAACTTAAAAAATATAAATAAGAAAAAAATATCACAATTAGAAATTATCATATTTACAATAGATAATTAATAAATAAATGAATCACTAAACCACTTATAACGAAGTCCCTTACAAGGGATGGGAAAAACATACGACCAAGTAAGATTGACAACTATCGATGCAAATAGTACTAATAAACAGAAACATTAAATATACTTTGAATGATTTAAAAAATTCAAAATACATATAATGAACTATTATAAAATAACTTACATATAAGCAGTAATAGTAAACATACAGTCCAGCATTTGCTGTAATAAACCATAGTGACAAAACATAGGTAAAAGCAGAATGGTTATAGATTTAGCGCAACTTTAAATGTAAAACTAAACATATAATTTACCCCATTACCAAATAAAGACATACTAAAAGAAGACAGATTACAAGGATAATAATTATTCGTAAATTCGATTGTAAATCATGATTTATACCTAAAACTGAAAAGAATCTAAACAGCTAAAACACAAGAGGAACATATAAGATTATTAGAAAAAATTACATATAATCAAACTTCAGGTATAACTTAATTAAAAAGAAAGCCGAAATTATTAAAACCACACCCAGATATATTTCTAGGAATACAAATAGATAGGAATAGAATAAACATGCAAAACCATATAGTACAGAAAATAATCACCTTGATGAAATAATAGATACCAAAAAGAAATTACAAATCCTTTCTAGTTAGTAAATCAAGTAAGACAATATATACCAAAATTAGCAGGCATTTAAAATCATACAAAAAACTTAAAAAGATGTAGAATACTAATTTCGACAATAAAGATAAAGAACCTTAAGAAATATTAAGAATTTATGTACAAAATACCAAACGTATTACTTTCCTGATGAAAATAAAACAGTTTACTTATATTGTTGAACAGATTCAAGTGATATAGTTATGGAGGAGTTTTAAATACAAATATGACAAGGAAAAAATAGAAACCTTTGTAGATATATTCAGGATCTATTCAGAACACAAATAAATATGGGAATAAACATAAAAGAATGATTTGCATTAAAAATGTTTATTAGCATTGAACCATATATTGTTTACAATAATTTATTGTACATAATAATAATACCCAGGTAAATGCTGGATAAAAAAAAGGTCGATGATTCAGTTACACCAAAAGAAATAATGAGATTAGTATTAACTCTATAAATTTTACATTACAATTGAAGTATTAAGAATAACCGACTCTTGTAGCAGACTACCTATCAGAAAAGGAACCCAAACTGAACCGGAAAAAGATCCATGAAAGAAATACTCCAAGCCATTACACCTTTCTACGAAAGTGGACCGTATGGATAAAGAGTTACAAAGAATGAAAAAATAAAGTCCGCAACAGACTATAAAGATGCCTGGAGCTATGTCCCAATAAAAAAGACAGTAAAATTCCAGGAGCTAAAGGAGACGTTGGTAAACTCCCATAAAACCCTAAAACCCATGACAAAGTTTGTTTAAATACAAGCTGCAGTTACAAGCAGGAAAGCTGTGAAAAATCACGAATACAAACCTAAAACCAATTATTCATAAAAAAAGACCATTTAATCCAAAATACACAATACAACCACAAACTTCCACATCATGCAAATTACATACAAAGTGATAAAAAGAGTTACAATACATTACACACTCTTTATATCGAAACATATATAAAACCAAACATATTTACACCTAAACCCAGATCCCCAGACCAAAAAATCCAATGTAATTCCATAACCCAAAATACAGGTAATATAATATGTTGGATTGCACAACACACTAACTAGTTCAAATTTAGTTAACAACATGTTATAATTATGTTTGTTACTAAATACGATATATACCAGGATAGGCGAAGCTATAAGGTGGAAATACTGAAGTTATACCAAGCTTAGTCACATAAACAAGAGTACCAAAGGAAACGATTTATATTACGGTTTATACATCCAGCTAGATATTATATGAAGAAATCAAATCACCAATTCAAAGTTATAAAGATAAGGTTTGTGAACCATAGATATGATAATACCAGAAGAAGATAGAAAAACAGGATGAAATACCCGAAGGTAGAGATACCACCTTTTATGCAAAATAAAAGGATAATTGGTATGCAACATTATACAAGAAATAGCTAACATTTTAAACGACCATGCTATTAAAGACGTTTACCAAGAGACACCAGTTAATGATATATTCAAACTCCAAGGAATTAAGAAGAACAGATATGGAAGAAGTCCAGCGATGAATTTATCTGTTATTAAAACCAAAGAAACAACCTTCCAAAAATAGCATTAAAAGTCTGAATTTATTTCAAGGAGTTATTAGTCAAATATTGGCAAGCTTATTGAAACAAATATCCAGAATCACAGATGTTTCCAAATGTACCGGAGAACATAATGTTATACCAGATGTTGATTTGGAGTAACAATGGAGCAGAAATGAATAAGCATAAGATTCTTTTTAAAATAAGATTTTACTTTTCATTAGCCACATGTCTAGCAGCTATTTGTAAAGTTTTTATTTTTTAAAGTCGTAAGTAAATAGTGTGTGGCGGCCAACATAAAAAGAAAGGGCCATTAATGTAAAGTAGTAATAGTATGTCTTTTATTTAGTGTCGGACAAATATAATGAGGCCATGTGTAAAGTATAGTGTCTCCCACATTATATTGGCCAGATATGTCAAGTTTGATGGTATAAATAGAGGGTTTTTACTCGTAATAAAATCAATCCTCTTTCTCTCTACTACATCTCTCTAACACATCTCTCTATATTATCTCTACATCTTCATCTCTAAAAAACCGAGGATCTATCCCAAGCAACAATCTCTAATAGTAGTTTGGTGCTTCTCACCCACCCCTCCCCAAAGCTTTTGTGGTCATGTCACCGAGTATTTGTTGTTTGTAGGCCTATTTGTAGTCCATTGCAATTCTAAGAGGAGGTTCCTGTTTGAATGTCTAACGTATCTTTAGTCACCACCTTGACAACTCTATGTACTTTTCATCTATATCAAACAACAACTATCATGCTTCCGCTACCCTCTTTTCTTGTCCTGTATGTGGAATTTTCATTGTATAA
>JAKWJA010000726.1:0-26061 GCA_027704765.1 Solanum habrochaites
ATCTGTCAAAAAGTTGTATTGTGATGTGACTGGTGCAAATAGCTTTTTTATAATAGCACTCTCTCAGCCTATACCTCGTTCAGGGTTGGGTGTCCATTTTGATACACATAAATGTTTGGCTTCCACAAAAAGTTCCTTAATTATAATTGTACTTATTGATGGATACGACACATAATAAAGTGTATTAAAAGAATTAAAAGGTCCATTACTTAAAGAAATAAAACCAATCAATCCAAACCCAAGCAAAATTCTTTTTTTTACTTTCGCATTTAACTTTATTACTCCCCAATTTTTTTTACCCTTTTGGCAAATGTCATCGTATCGATTTTTTTTTAAAAAAAAAAAAAAAAAAAAATAACTCAAATTGAACGAATTTGATTACTATTTACCCCAGTAATATCCCTACCGCAATTTTATCTTTATAGTTTCAATTTTTTATAAGAAAAGTCAATTACACAGCGCCCGC
The DNA here is from genome assembly GCA_027704765.1 of Solanum habrochaites. Taxonomy (NCBI): domain Eukaryota; kingdom Viridiplantae; phylum Streptophyta; class Magnoliopsida; order Solanales; family Solanaceae; genus Solanum; species Solanum habrochaites. Next base: position 467 of record JAKWJA010000726.1, read on the forward strand.
CCCCCCCCCCCCCCCTTTTTTTTTTTATATTTCCAAGTATGAAAATATTAATCAACACATAAAAAATGTGTCACACAATCATAATCCAAAACAATGTTTGTTACAAATTATTCATTCATAATAACTCGCAGAGCTAAAAATGCCTCTTCAACTTAACTATTTTTGTGTGTATATATAATTTGTAGTAAATATAATTCATACCATAATTATGAAACCATCACTATAGCTCTCCTCTCTATATTTTTTTAATTTGTTTCCTTGATAATTTTATCCAAAATAAAAATTGGAAAATTAAAAGTAAAAAAATCATCTATTTTAATGTTTTGTTTCACTACTTGTTATCTAACTTCTATTTTAATTTGTTATGTTCATAATATAGTGTACCTAAAAGATTAATATTAAGGTTGTAACAAAATGGGGAAATTTGTAAAAATACCCTTTATAGGATTTATGTTATTTTGTGTATTGGCTATGGTTATAGAGGCAGAAAATATGAAATATAAAGATCCAAAACAAATGAGTTTAGAATTAAGATTTAATTGAAAGAATACACTTGAAAGAAAAAATGGTCAAATTACTCAATTGAGAGGAAAGTTGCATCTGCTGAAGGTATGAGTACATAATTTTATTGTATGTTTTTTGATTTTTTAATTATTTTTTTTCTTTTTACTTTTGAGATTATAAATCTGGTTATTTGACTTTTTGTATATTTTTGTGTTTGAATATTTAGTTGTGTTCAACTCTTCGAAAATATTGACAGTGTATACGTGGGTTGCTGCATTGGTTATTCTGAATTTTGCCTATTTGGTGTTTGAAAATCTATGTTGATCGAACTCTTAAAGTCGATAGAGGATTATAAATTAGGCCATTCTTGAAAGTTTTGTCTATTGGTGTTGATAAATTTATGGTTGGTCGGACTCTTAAAGAATGTCGATAGAGATTGATAATTAGCCCTTCTTGAAGTTTTGTTCTATTGGTGGTTTGGAAAATCTATGTTGGTCGGACTCTTCGGAAATGTTGGTAGGTGTGTAGTGGGTTTTTAGTGGATTGATGAATTGGTTCTTCTTGAAATTTTTGTCTATTTGGTGTTTGAAAATCTATGTTGGTCGTACTCTTCGAAAATTTCGATAGAGGATTGATAAATTGCATTCTTGAATTTTTGTCTATTTGGTGTTTGGAAACTCTACGGGAATCTTCGAAATGTTGACCAGTGTACATAGTGATTTTTCTGTGAAATGTTGAACACGGTGTATGTGGATTTTTTTATGTGGATTGATGAATTTGGTTATTCTTGCTTTTTTGTCTTTTGGTGTTTTGAACATCTATGTTGGTCGACTCTTCAAAATGTGGATAATTTTGTAAGAGTGGATTTCTAGAGGATTGATATAATTAGCAATCTTGAAATTTTTGTACACTTTGTGTGAAAATTTCTGTGGTCCTACTCTCAAAAATGAGTTGATCCTTTAAAATAGTGCCTTTTAAGTTTGATAATATTGGTCGCGTTTGGTTTTTTTTAAAATTACTGTACCTGTTCAGACTCTTCAAAAATGTGGATTCGGATCCTCTAAAATAGTGCATTTTTAGAGGATTGATTAATTGACCATTCTTAAAATGTGGTTCGGACTCTTTAAAAATGTGGACGGATGCATGTTGGATCATCTAAAATAGAGCATTTTTGGTGTTTGAAAACTATGTCGCTCCGATCACTCTTCAAAAATGTTGACGGATGTATGTACGATCCTTCAAAAATAGTGCATTTTTGGAGGATCTGATATGGGATTGCGACAACATCTTTGGAGAGTGCATGGTTTGAGTCAAAAAGCTTCAATTTCAACATTTTCTTGTATTTGGAAGTTCATATATGACAGCATTGTATAGTTTATGTATATCAGCTCGAACAAGTAAACAGTAAATCTGATCCGCTATTTGTGTAGTAAAAACCCCTTTTATCTCCAACTATATGTACTTTTCAGAGAAATCCCAATTACGGGGAAGTTGGAAGGGAAGAGAGGAAATAAAAAACGCATGATGAAACGTCGGGGATGTAGGGAAGGAAGAATGGGTTGGGAAGACAGAGGAGAAGAACGAGCAGACAAAGTAGTGAGCATGAAGTGGGATAGGAGACAGACAGTGATGATGGGCGCATTAGGCTCTCGGTGAGAGGAAGGGCGCGGATTGAAAGTAGGGGTTGGGGAGAATTAGACAGATAGAGCGATGAGGTAGGTGAGCGGTAACGTATCAAGGAGTGCGGGTGGGAGATGGGGGCTCGGCCAAGCTTGAAATGAAACAAGCGTAAGGAAAGTAGTATTGGCTAATTCTAATCAAGTGGTGTAGGGGGGGAATGGGCCCGCGAGTCAAGGTGAGCGTGCTTATAAGTAAGAGAAAGGGTGGATGGAGAGTGTAATGTAGGCGATGGGGGGTGGGGTGGAATGAGCCTTGGGGGTTTATAGACAGAGAGGGCACAATGTCGTCACACGTTGGAGGGAGTCAGGAGCGGCGTGATCTAAATTGGGGAGTAGTGGTGGAAAGGTGTGAGGGAGATGTTGCTGATGGAGGAAATCAGTAGGATGATGTGGCTACAAGGGAGCAAAGTAAGGTTCATCCCTGCCGCCCCACACCCCCAACTCCCCCCCGCCCACGCTCCCTGGCTAGGAGTCTTTGAGTGGTGGAGGGAGTGTACCAAAACCTAATGCCACAGCTGAGGATTGGGTGAATATGGTAAATGATTTTCAAAAGGGGTCTCTCTCGACTCGTCTCGGTATTCCCATGATTTATGGCATTGATGCAGTTCATGGCCATAACAATGTCTACAAAGCTACAATTTTTCCTCACAATATTGGACTTGGTGTCACCAGGCAAGTTTCGATAATCGTTCTTTGATGCAGACTGCCTTAGTATCAATGTGTGTTCCCCGGATATCTTTATGAACGTAATATAGCCATGCGTTCTTCTCGTAGTTGATGCTATCGTGCCTGAATGATCTGGTGTATCTCTCTTGTAACCGCAAATAAAGATCACACTTTGCTTGTTTCCAATTTTTATATCCTCGTGTTTTTCGTTATAGGGATCCTAACTTATGCAGGCGAATCGGAGCTGGGCAACAGTCAACTTGAAGTCAGAGCTCTGGAATACCATATGCTTTTCTCACATCATTGACAAGCAGTATGATATGATTGCACTTCTAGCACATAGGTGTTGATATGAGACTAATAACGTGTGTTATGGTAGGTTGTAGAAACCCGAGGTGGGGTCGTTGTATTAAAGTATTCGCGAAAGATATTTAACATTGTACGAAGCATGACAGATCATCCTGGTTACAGCGATTTCCCGTCTGCATGAGCAGGGCAACCCTTATGTAACGGAAAGTATGTATCATTGTTCTCTCATTTGATCGAATGATCGAGTATATTCTGTTCTTTCGATATTCGTATGATTGCGAAGAATTCTGTCAAAGCAACCAATGTTGGAAAATTTAGTATTCTATTTGTGAAAGGACAAAGGTAGCAGGCTGTTCTAAGCACTTTTGTGGTCATATGGGGTACTGTGCATGTCCCACTCGATGAAACACAACAATAGTCGATTCAAAAAGATTATTTAGGCATCCCATGCCTGCATATTACGATTCAGTCATAAAAGGTGTTGCCAACATTATGGATCTTACGCGACTTGACGGTGACAGGATGCATCCAACACACATCTACTCACGGTTTCCTAAAGAAGAGGTTGACTTCAGGGTAAGAACGATTAGCTCGTGTATATAACTGACAGTCTAAAGTTATCTTTTGGTTAACGTCCATGATGGATGTATCAAACTATATAACCACGTCTATTGGCATGTACGTTTCAGGCTTTGTCTTTCATATTGGAAGGAATATTCCACAGGATACGACCCAGCTAACTCTAATTACACGTATTCAGTAGAAGCAAGTATTAACGCAGGAATTGACATGGTTAGTATGTTGAATTTCTCAGTAGTGAATATATGAAACATTGATATGTTTATTGAGTACGTTTTCGTTGTTGTTCATGTAGTCTGTTTTGTCGAGCACACATGTTATGGTCACCGAATAACGACACAATGTTATTGGCATCGAACTGCTAGTTGAATAAAACATCGTTCCCATGAGTAGAATCGATGATGCTGTGAAGCGTATACTAAGGGTTAAGTTTGTCATGGGACTGTTTGAGGATCCAATGGGTGATCTTAGCTTAGCTAAACATTTGGGCAGCCCGGTACAATATATGCTTATGTTTCGATTCTTTAGGATATTTCTGTTTTCGTGTTAGCATTATTATCGTTAAACATATTCGTACAGGAACATAGAGAAATTGCAAGAGAAGCAGTAAGGAAATCACTTGTGCTTTTGAAGAATGGCAAAACACCTCAGCAACCATTACTTCCCCTTCCGAAAAAGGCCGCGAAGATACTTGTAGCTGGAACTCATGCACACAATTTGGGTTACCAGTGTGGAGGCTGGACGATACTATGGCAGGGTGTGCCTCACAATAACCTTACAATTGGTACGTTCTGTTCTTATTCTGTCATTTCGACTAGAGTACTACACGAATCCTTCATTTCTCTTAACGTCAATCCCTTATGGTACACTAGATTCATGCTCGGTTATTGATTGAACGAGTATAACATGTATAACGTGTCTCATACTAGATGCACCATGTCTAGTGTCTGCTCTCCGCTTCTATTAGTCCATAAGTAAGTACTGTGATGAAGCGGTTGTTGCTTACCTGACACGATTGTACAAGGTCTTGGGTGAACAAGAATTAGGGATATGATACGGGGAAGGGCTGAGATGTTCAGTCGACTCCCTCCTCCTTACGAGTGAGATCATTTGATAAAAAGTTGTTCAGCTCAAACTGATGCATCTCGAAATCTTACAGGAACAACTGTCTTAGATGCTGTAAAGAAAACTGTTGATCCTGCAACGCAAGTAGTATTCAACGAGGTGCCAGACAGTAACTTTGTGCAATCGAGCAAATTCGACTATGCTGTTGTAGTTGTTGGTGAAAATACCTATGCTGAAATGTACGGCGATAGCTCAAACCTCACAATACCTGATCCAGGTCCTAGCATTATACAAAACGTTTGTGGAGCTGTGAAATGTGTTGTAGTCATCATCTCTGGACGTCCTGTTGTGATCGAGCCATACGTTGAGAAAATGGATGCAATTGTGGCTGCTTGGCTTCCAGGAACTGAAGGACAAGGTATTGCTGATGTTCTGTTTGGTGACTATGGATTCACTGGTAAACTCGCGCGTACTTGGTTCAAGAGAGTCGATCAGCTCCCTATGAACGTTGGCGATCCACACTATGATCCTTTGTTTCCCTTTGGATTCGGACTCACAACTCAGGCAGTGAATGGAAACCAGAAAAACATGATTTGAGTGAAGTAAATTTTGTGTAAGAAAAGCTTCATAATATATAGTTTTGTAGACTATATCAAGCAAAAGATGGAAAAATAAAAAAAAATTCTATATCATAAAAACAAGTGTTGTTATTTTTCTTATCCATTTTGTTGTAAATATATTGCTTGAGGTTCATATAAATAATATGGCTATCCAATATATGTTTTGTTTTTGTATACATGTTTATTCAATTTGTAGCTTTTGGTATTGTTGTTGTTAAAGTAATGTATCCGTCAACTTTGCGATTTAGAATCGATGTATCTCTCGTTAAAAAATGGCTCACATACACGTACGCTTTCCATCTAATCAATCTCGAGCACATATGCCCTTTATATGACATTCTTATTTTTGGGCGTTTCAAAATGTTTGATACGAATACAAATCTATCAACGTACAACTTTTATTGTAATTGCATTAGACAAAGCTTAATTCCGATTTGTATGACATTCTTATTCTGGGGGTGTTTCAAGATGTTTGATACGAATAAAATTATGTTTATATACACATTCTATATAAGATTTTTCCAATCATCAAACTATTAATGAATAATTTCAATTAAAAAAGAACTTATTCGACTAGACTTTTTTTTAAAAAAAAAATATGTAGCTATTTGTTACAATGCATTATCTAATTTGTACCAATCCCTCTAATTACCCTTGTAAAGACAAAGAGTTTAGTCGAACTTTTATCGACCAAAACCAATTCAAAGTACTATTTACTTTCAAGGTCGTCTGATTCGTGAGATAAGATACATAAGAATATTTTATGAAATTATTTTATCTCACCTTCCATATTAGATAGTAATCTCATCATTTTAATACAAATGATAGGATAAAACGATATCGGAGTTAGTTAAATACGAAATAAAGTAATCTCAACTTTATCTCAAAATTATTTTCTTTATCCCACGTACTAAACGAACCCTTAAGTTCTAATTTACCAGTGTTATCCTTCAACTTATTTAATTGTTATATTTTCTTAAGAAAAATATTTAACATATTAGCCGTCTTAGCTCAGTGGTAGAGCGCGTGGCTTTTAACCACGTGGTCGTGGGTTCGATCCCCACAGACGGCGATTTATTTTATTTTTTTTCGAAAATAATTTTTTTTTTTTTTTTTTGCAAAATCAAAGTCTAACATTTTTAAAAATATAACTTAAGAAAAATTTCAAGAATAATGTTTGAGTTTCGAAATTATATCACAATTTTAATTGCATTTAATTGAAACTATTTATTTATATTTGTTTCGTAAATTTTAACACATATAGCTAGTATACTGAATAAGGGTTCAGACAAATATCATAACTTTTACTTTATATTTATATTAGAAAATTCATGAAACGTATAATAACATTTAATCATGAAGCCAGTAACTATGATGATTAATAAGTTAATTAACAAATTTCGAACCACAAATTACTTTAAATTCTGACTCGGCCTCTCGACTCGATCAATCCTCTAGCTCTAAGGGCTTAAAATATTTTCTATCAATAAGATAAGTGCCAATGCTGAGACGAACTGCCCACACATCCATAGGTTTCCTTGACACTATCCTGCATTACATTAATTCAATTTTATTTGATAATAAAACTTACATATATATAGTTTAGTTTATAATTTACTTAGTTGAAAATAAGTAAATTTATGATTTAGAGTCAGCGAGTTTTGCTTGTTATGTAATACCAATGATCTTCGCACACATATATAATTTGAGCTAAATACAATGATTTCGATCAAACATGATATATTTAATTTAAATCTATCATAAAAAAATAATGTAATTCCATTCGAATGTAATGCACCGGTCCAGACATCAATGCTCTAGCTCGTCTCATGGTCATCACGGTGGAGCTAACATTTGAGTTATGGATTCAGCGAGCCTCACTAACTTTGATTTATTTCTGTATTTGTATATATAAAAAAATCCATAAACTAAACATTCTTGCTCAGCACTCGGTGATTTGGTAAATTCACTAAAACTTATTACCATTTAACCATAATGAAATATCTACTTTTTTAAACTATAAAACAAATATCCCCCAATGTTTGTCCTCTTAGTTTCTTGTTGGAAATTATGAATGACAAAAGAAAATAAATACTTCTAAAACCAAGCAAACATAATATATAGTACATGGTCTGAATGAACTTTTTTGATACACAAAAACTTTAACATTTGTCACACATCAATTATCTTAAAAGTAATTAACTATGGTTTTTATAGTGTAACACCTAAAGTATGATACTATTCAAGCATTAAATTTTGATTTGATGATCATCATATGTTAATTACGATATATATAAAAAATAATTCACATAAAATAAACATATGTAAAATCACTAAAACTCCACGCGCACCTGCCAACGCACCGGGTTGACCAAGCCACATTTGTTCTAAGACAAGCACGAGGCAGCTGTTTTAAGCAACTTAGGAAGACCAATACTATAATTGGGACCCAAAAATTTCCAGTTTTTGTTAGCCTCATTTTGATGGTTTTAGCTCACATTTGGTGATTACATTGGCAGGTAATGTGTTGAACCTAGCTAAATCTTGATGAATTTGGCATTTGGAATGAGGTGAAAGAAACAGTGCCATTGTTTGAAAAAATGGAAAAAAAAGGTGTGTGTAATAGGTCTAAGTTCTAATTTCAAGATGATGTTTTTGTGGTTCTTGTAGAGTACAGTGTTCTTTATGCAATGGGGTACTACTTAGTGTACGTGGGGTCCCACTGGTGAAAAGAAAATTGATACGAAAAGGAGTGCCGGAAGCCTAAGGGTATAAATAATTAACAAAAATTTTCAAACTTTATATAACAATTGTTTATTAATCAAAACGGTAAATCGCTGGAACACACAACGATTTTCTCCCCGAAAAAAAAATCGCTTATTCATCTTTCTTTTTACGCTTCAATTGTAAGTTTCACATTGACAGATAAAATACGAATTTTACAATGTTCGTCAGTACAACCCGAAACCTAGATAAGATTATTACAGATTTTTTATGTTTTCTAAGATAATAATAATGTCTGAGACAAGAGATAAAGAATGTCATAACGAGAGTTATAACGATACTGGCAAATATGAGAATTCTCAAGTTTCAAAAACTTCTTGCTTTCATTCTATTTGACATTAATCAATTAGCAACTGTTAATGATTCAGTTATCAATTTAACCAATAAAACTTAAAAGCTGATAAAAATAATTTGAAAAAATCATTAACAAACGATGTTTTGAAGACAATAACATAACGCACAAATAGAATTCCCAATTTCACTAATCAAATCTTGATAAATTAATACTACTTTTTTTTTTTCGACTTCAGTTAAATCATTATTGAAATCGAAATTTACACTCACTCTAATCCAAACAACATTATTAATCAAAGAACTAAACCATTAAAAATTCCCAATCCACATTTTTGCATTTATCATTTTCACAAAGATATTACAACAATATATAGCAAAAATAGAAATAAAACTTTTTACTACTTCTTTTTGCAATTATATTCTACAAATCATATCATTGAAATACCTTTTTCTCTAACCCAAAATGCCCTCTTTTTTTAAATTTATTTAGTCCAAAAAAATTCATATAAATTAATTTATAAATTCCATTAATTAATATATTTTTTTTCTTACCCTTTTATTCTTCTTTTTTCTCAGATGAGTTTCTCCAAAATCCACCTTCATAAAACCGGCCCCACATCTCCGTTTCCGATTCCGCCGACGCCGGCTTTTCGCCAATGGCATTGACATTTTCCGATTCTTTTCCGTCGCCGGCACGGGTTAATTGGCAGCATTTGGATTCAATCTTCTTATTGTTATTATTCAAAAGCCTTTTCTGTTTATTCTTCCTCAATACTTTCCGGCACAATCCCGTCGGAACTTTATAAACCGCCAGTATGAGAAATGATCCTCGCACAGGGAAGACGCACACACCGTTCGCACTCCGGCCTCCGTTCTGCCGGCTACTTCCTTCGCTTTCCGGGATTACGAAGAGTTCGGCAGATGTGATTCATCATCGTCGCGTTGTATTTCCTGTTCGTACAACGTTTTCGCGGTGCAACCGTCGAGGACCCTTTGCCCTGTCTCGCCGCGATTTCATTTGTGACGGAAAAGACAGGGTAAAAATTAATTCATTTTTGACAACTAACAAGAAATTGCTGAAAAAAAAAGGGGAATTTAAGACAGGAACAAATAAATTAAGCAAAAAAAAAGGGATTCATAATTAAACAACATTAATTTTGATAAATAATAAATTAAAGAGAAACATGAAATCTCTCTATAGAGAGAGGTGGTGATTGAAGTAGGAATGGAAAAATTGAGAGAATTTTTTTTTTTTGAAAATAAAACAAAGAAATTTGAAGTTTGTTTTGGCATTGAAAATTGTGCAATTTGAAAAAATATTTAAAGTAAAAAAACTGATATTTGAAAATTAAAACTCTCTGTTTGATGTAAAATTAAATTGGAGTTGATATTTGGGTGCTTTTTGTAAGTGCTTTTTTTATCTGTGGTATACACTATACATGACTATATGTTTTCTACTACCATACTGTTAATATTTAAGAAAAAAGTCAAAAAAGTTTCTAACAATAATTTTATAAAGATATTATATTTTTGTAAAATTTCAGCTAAGTTTTGTTTGTTGTAAATGCTAATAAGTCGACATTTATGATGGCCGTTGATAAGTTACGTTCTCGTATTTAATTTATTTGTCTAATTTTTATTTATAAAAGTGAATATTCTTTTCCTAATTTCAAATTTTCATATGATATGTTTAAAATTACAAGATTTTAAAGGTGCTTTAGTACATTATACATTTTTAATTTAATAACATAATATTCAAAAATGTTTTTTATTTTCTCAAAATTTTTACCGAGTCAATCTAATACTAAAAGAATAGATGAAAGTTTTTTGCTTACATGACACGATTAAGAAAGAAGATATACGTGGCAAAGTTGAAGTAGCCTCCATGGTGGATAACAAGAAAAAAAAATAAGATTGAAATAATTCAAACATGTGACAAAATTAATTAAAAATAAAGGAGATAAGATTGAAATAATTCAAACATGTGACAAAATTAATTAAAAATAAAGGAGTGTTTCAAAAAATAGTCTTTTTTCTAGCAAGTCCTCTCAAGATCTATTCTATCTAAATTTCCTGACATAGAAATATGACACCTTCTTTAATCATATATATCAGTCTTAATTGAAATATGTTCGGAGTTTTATGGCTTGTTAAGACTAATGTGTAAATAAAAAAATTTGATGCATTTTAAATGATTAACTTATCTATCTAATGTAACCTTAGAGTAGGCAAAATGTTTTAAAATTTTAATGTGTATAGTAGTGTTTTAAAAAGCGAGAGCGTGAGGCGAGACGTTTTATACAGTACGCGGCTAGGCGTAATCGTGAGTACGAGCGTATTTTCTACGTATTCTACGGGGCTCAGTCTCTTTGTAACTATTCAATTTTTTATAGTTTTATACTAATAAAACAAACAAATTAATCGTTCATGAGTTTACATTTTTTCAATAACCTATAATATAAGAAATATATTCATATGTTTATTTGAGATAAGTATCAACAAATTATAATGAAGAAAAAATACTTATAATAATACTATTTTGAGAATATCATTAACCATAATATACCAAAATAAATTTAATTCACAAAGATTTAAAAAAAAATTAAAACGCTCACGCCTACGTGTTTACGTTCAAGACTTGCGCTTTTATGAACGAGGGTTACACCTCAAATTTAGAACTTACACATTGTGTATCTACGTCTTTAATTTATGCCCCTGAGCGTTTTTGATAAGCCTCACCCCGAAACTCGTCCCAAATTTTTTTTTTGAAAACACTAGTGCATAGTATAATTGGGCGAAAAAATGTCCAAAAAACAAAATGACAGCTGTGGGATTTGAACCCACGCCCTTTCGGACCAGAGCCTAAATCTGGCGCCTTAGACCACTCGGCCAAACTGTCAAGTTGTAAAATTTTCACATATTTTATTATATGAAATTTTTCAGCCATTGTATTTTAGAAATTCAGGATCACAAAATATTCATAGACTATACCTACTTTGGGGCTCGTTTTGAACTTAAAAATGCTCCTATTTTTCCTGTGAACAAACTGGGTTTTAACGGATATCAATAAAAATTTCAACCATTTTTTCTAAGAGTTTCGGATCACGAAAAATCTGTGGACCATAGCACACGAAAATCAACAAAATATGAATTTACCTTCTTTGAGCTCGTTTGAAATTGAAAATGCGTCATTTTCCCTGCGGGACGAAATGGAACCATAGCTAAGGTCTTAATCGATACCCATGAATGATTTCATCCATTTTATTTTTGAAAATTCCGAATCACAAAAATTCCTTGGACTATAGCTCATGAAAATCAACAAAATGTGTATTTACCTATTTTGAGGCTCGTTTAAACTTGAAAAATGCACATGTTTTTTCCGCGGGACAAATTAGGTCCATTCCTAAGATCTTATTGGACGTCCATGAAAAATTTTGGCTATTATTTTTCAGGAATTGCGGATCACACAAAATTTGTGGACTATAGCACACGAAAATCGCTAAAATCTGTATTTATTTGCTTTGGGGTTCGTTTGAACTTGAAAATGCGCCTATTTTCCTCGTGGACGAACTGGGTCTACACAAATTAAGGTCTTACACAGACGAGCAGTGAAAATTTTGGCCATGTCCATTCAAGAAATTCTTGATCACAAAAAATTAATGGATTATAGAACACGAAAATTGACAAAATATGTATTTACCTGCTTTGGTGCTCCTTTGAAATTGAAAATACGTCCGTTTTCCCCGTGGATGAACTGCGTTCCATAACAGTTATTAACGAGAGGTCATCAAAGAATTCGTCCATTTTAGTTTCAAAATTTGGATCTCAAAAAAATATACATGAACAAATGGACACGAAAATACAGCAAATTGTATGTAACTTATTTGGGGATCTTATCAACTTGAAAAATGATGGTGCCCATCTTCTTCCACGAGACGAACTGGCTTGTTACTAAGGTCTTAAGAGACGTCCATGAAAAATTTCAGTCATTTTATTTTGGGAATTTTGAATCACAAAAAATATGTGGACTATAACACACAAAAATTGGCAAAATCTACAATTACGTGTTTTGGTGCTCGTTTGAACTTGAAAAATGCGCCCGTTTTCACTGCGGGAGGAAGTGGGTCCATATCAAAGGTCTTAGGATATCCATGAAATTTTTGTATCTACATAAACACAAGTCTGATGGACTACTATCACCCATGAAATCGATAGAATATGCATGTACATGCTATGAGGCTCGCTTGAACTTGAAAATGTGCATGCTTTCCCGACAGAAGAACTTGGAACATAAGACCAAGGTATCATAATAGGCACTTCATGATATATTTAGTCATTTTATTTTTGAAAATTTCGGATCAGACTTTAGGAAAACATGTTCCCAATATTCTTAAATAGATGTACACCCCTTTCTACACCCCCACAGAGAAAGACGAAAACTCCCGGTTTCCTTTCTACCCCGCTATCCCCTCCCCCTCACCCGTTCTACTATCCCCCTTTCACCTGTTCGATCCTTTGCTCGTGAACGGTTGGTGCTATATTGTGATCACCATCCTTTGGACCATAAGCTTTCATGAAAAATTCAGGATCGATAGCACACGAAAATGATAACTGTCGAATGATTACTGCTTTTGGTGGTCGTTTGAACTTGAAAATGAGCTTGTTTTTTTTTTTTTTTTTTTGTTTTTTATTTATTTCCGCCCCCATACTTACCCCCCCCCCCCGCGGGAAAAAGACTGGGTCCATTGCCTAAAATCTTAGCGGACGTCCATGAAAAATTTTGAGTTCATTTTGTTTCGAATGACACACAAATTTGTGGACTTATAAACACAGGACAAGAATCTGAAATAAATCTATATTTACCTGCTTTGGGGCTCGTCTGGGAACTAGTGACAAATAATGTTTCCTTGCAGGTACAGACTGGGTCCATCAGCATAAAGGTATTAACGGACATTTATGAAAAATTTTCGGTAGTCATTTATTTTGGCAATGGGATCACAAAAAATTCATGGACTATAGCAGACGAAAATCGGTAAATCTTTGAACTTGAAAATGCACTTGTTTTTCCAGCCGGACGAACTGGTCCATTGTTAAGGTCTTAACTGACGTCTATGAAAAGTTTCTGTCATTTTATTTTGAGAATTCTGGATCACAAAAAGTCTATGGATGGTAAGACAATAGAAATAAATCGATCAAAATCTGGCATTTTGTCTTTGGCGGAATCGTGTGAACATGAATATGCGCTTATTTCGCACACTGGATGAACTAGGTCTATGGCGAAGGTTCTTGACAGACGTTCATGAAAAGAATTTCGACATTTAATTTTGGAAAATTCAGGGAATTACAAAAAAAATATAAATTAAAAAATACGAAATCGGTACAAAATTCCCTAAAAACCTAATGATGTATACAAGTATGATAATCATACAATCGTCTAACACTGTTCAAAAATATCCATTTTTCCCACTCACCGTCTCAAAATTATTCGTGAATATAATTACTCAACACTAAAACTATATGTTTTAAATAAAGATCGTAAGATATATATTTATGAACAAAATTCAGACAAATCACATACTCTAAGCCGGTACCCAATATACATTATATCCCTATTGTATCTATATCTACCAACAACAGCCCTGTTTTAGAGTAAATTCAGTCTTTAAAAAACATAACACTATACTTAAATGTAGTAAAATTGTGCAAAGTAGCCTTAGAACCATTACTCTTATAAATATATTCTCCCATTTTCTTTTCACTTTCTTTTGTAATATAATTGCCTAAAAGAAGTTCTATCTATGCATAATAAAGGAATAGTATAGGTGGATATTTTGATAAATATAAAGTAAATTTCAAATAATTACTCTTTCCGATCAAATAAGTTTCATTTCTCGAGAGTTAATTATATATGTATTTTTTTACTTAACAGATATCAACAATGTATAATTATAGTACTTTTTTTTTGATAGTTTCTAAATATTTAAATTTAAAAATATTCAATTTATTAATCTAATCTAATTTAACTACGTAAAAAATAAAAAAATAATTTTTATAAAATGTGACAAATATTACAAAGAAAGTATACATTCGTTGGTTCATTGTGTTCTATACATACAAATTATTTCACACATGTGAAATGATAATGATAATGATAATAATTCGTATCAATTTGAAAACTTTACCGGTATTATTTAAAAAATAACATATGTATTAGTGGTTATGATATTTTTAATCTTTTAATTTATTTGATAAAATTTTCAGCTTATATATGATTTATCAGATATGTATTAGTTATACTATACACTTTATTCAGTATTATAGAGTGTGTAAATAATACATAATAAATCATGATTTTAACAATACCACGATTAAGCATGGTTAAAAATAATATTGTCCTTAATTAATAAATCAAATCAAATAGATAAGAAATAATTTCAATATAATTAATTTCAAAAGCAAGTATTGTTGAAGAGGAATATCTTCACTTTTATACATAATTTGATTCAACAACTCACCATATAAAATACATTCATGAAAATCAATGAATATGAATTTTTTTTCATCCAAATAACAAAAATATACTTAATTAAAATCAATATTTAATGATAACCTTATTTAAAGGGACCTTGGTAACATGCCTGACCTCAAAAGCTAATGAACTGACACTCAAAAAGTAATTCACAACCATTTGTAGATAGTTGGACTATTCTAAAAGGGGATTATGCAATATATCCATTTATTTAATTCTTTTTAATAAATTAATTAAATTTAATAGATCAAGTTTTCTTTCATTCGTTTTATAGAAGTCACACATACATACTGAAGTCAAAATGTAGATTAGAAAGCGTCTTCCTAAACCACCCCTCATTTATTAATAAAGAGAGTGGGAATGAGCTTCATTTATTTTCATGATGAGTTTATTAGGAAAATAATAATTGATAGATTAAACGTCTTCAATCATTTTTTTTCCAGAATTTTTATTCCTTAAGAATAAAATTGGCAGTTGATACAAATTCTTTGTCCTTAAAAAGTTTTAAATCATAAGCTTCTAATTACGAACAAAAAGATTCTGATCATCCCCCACACAGATTCGTTCATCGATAGATTGAATTAAAAGATGCTTTATTAGATGTTGAGATATTTTGGGAGCCAAGGATAGGTGGTTTTTTATTATTGGATACATTAATTCCAACTAGAAACCATGTAAGTAGTGTATTGTCTACATGTTTCATTTTTAATACAATGTAGAGTCATAATTTTTTGTTATTTTTCATTTATTTGTATTAGCTTATCTACTATATATACATTGAATTGATTCAATTTGTTTGGAAGTACAATACAAATGAGTGCTAACATATAATATTTCTCCTATAATTTTCTAATATATGTAAATTTAAAATTTGAAATATTAAACTAATCCATTTAAATTCAATTTTAAAGGTTAAATTAAATTAACTCTCGTAAAAATAAACATGAGTGATTTTCACATAACAAATTATCTATATTTATAAGTTCAAAAGGGCAAAACAATAAGAAGAAAAATTCTCAATAAAAGGGAGATGGGTCACTATGAATAATTTAGTTCTAGGAACTTCAAAAAATCAGATATTTTCTTGAAATGACCAATTAAACTATAGATAAACTTTTTTTTTTAAAAAAATAAAACATGGAAGAACCTTGTTCCAAATACCAAGAATATTACCTAAAAATCCAAAGCATATGAACAATTCACTTAGGCCAATTACCCTACAATTAGTTGAATAACAATAACCATATACTATTATGATTTATGTAGCTTATGGATGTATAAATTGTTCCTTTTGATGAATGAACTATCCCATATATATTGGTAAATTATGAAAGTTTGGGGTTCTTATTAATTTTTTTTATTTTTATGTTTTTTAATTGATACCTAAGTGATAACGAATTTGGATAGTTTTTTTTATGGTCAATTCCATCAATTTTAGTTGAGGCAATTTTTACGTGTTCATTTCATTTCCAACTCATGCTAACTTTGTATATAATTAAAAACATCAAAGTAAATAATAATGTAGATAGTGAGAGTTGCTCGTATGTAAATATCCCGCACTTCCAACCAACCTAAGCAATTGGGAGCTATGGACGGGGATGAATAACATGATAATAATTTAATATATTCTGTTAAAAACAATCACGTATATCTCGAATATGATTTTTGTTTTTAACCAGCAAAAAAAAAGTTTAGATTATTTATTTTTACTTCCATGTTAAGAACTTTGCATTTAATACAGATGTTCGATTGCGTACAGACTCATATAAGATACGTTATTTAATAGTTTTTTTTTCTTACATTCAATTTCATTCCTTCTGACCACTCAAACTGCTAAAATTATTTAAGACATCAGACCATTCTATCTCTTCTTGTCATAGACGCTTAGTGGTTGGAGTCGATACATGGACAGTGACAGAATCCTTGATTCTCACTTTCCATAACCTCTGGTCTCTTTTTTCCACTACATTTTTAATAATACGATTATGAGGTATCAAATGGATAGATTGAGATGATTTTGAGCAGATTAAAATTGATCTAAAAAGATATTGACCTGCACAAATATTTCTCGATGAATATTTGAAATGGTTGCGCTAAAATGGGCCAAAATGTAGATCATAAACTAATTAAATTTTCGATCATTTTTACTAAATTTTAATTATTTTATTTGAATTTTGAAGTATCTTATAATTTTTTCATCATGACTATATATTAGTTAAGAATGTAACAAGGGTTTGTCTTGGCACTAAAAAGATACTTTGATCTAAACGAATACTTTAAGAAAAATAGAGACATAGTGGTGTCATTAATAGTATTATTATAATTAAGAAGAAGAATATTTGATTAATTAAAAAAAATTGGACTCTTCTTACTTTTATTATTTTATATATTTAATTGAGTCAACTTAGAATCAGTTCATTCTAGATCAGAGAAGTTGCTCGAATGATACGCATTTGTCACTTTCAAATATGATATTATAGATTCTGAGTCAAATAAATAATAATGATAGTTCCTAAAGAGTGATCGTAAAAAAAAAAAAAAGTTCGCCACCCTATTATTTATATGCCAATCTTTTTTTTTCTTTTTGGTTTATTAAATATGTTACAAATGCTTTGTGACCTAAAATATTCTAAATATTAATCTAATTACACATTGAGTATGCAATTAAGTAGCATTTATAACAAATTTTAAATTGCATTCGTGAGCCAAAATAAAGCATGAGTTGACTTAAGGAGACAATTAGTACAAATCTTTTTAATAGAGGAAACTTTAGACATATAATATTTCCTAATCCTTTGATTTGTCTATGGAAATAATTTTAAAAAAAAGTCGAATGTCCATAACTTTAGATTAATGTATTTGATTTCATCCTTTAAACAGTATAGATATAATTTACCAAAGATTTTCTATTCTTTTCTTTGTCGTTAGAAATTATTATTAAGATAAGTTGATCACTCGACCATCATCAATAAAAATTGGTTTTATGTATTCGTGCTCCACATTCGTAAAACACTTTACTCGATCAAGAAGATATATTTAATTACAAACTTTTCGATGTTAAAGAAAAAATGCTTTAAACCATCATTAACGTCAACACGCTGATAAGGGGAGCAATATAGAAAGCGAGACTCCACATGACTCTTCTCAGTGGGTTTTAGGAATTGAAATCGGACCAGGCTCACCTACAAGCCTACTAACTACGCAAGGCAGTACGAGAAAAAGAACAAATTAACAAAAAAGAAATCAGCATATTTTTAAGGTAAAATTACAAGCTATTCCTGTAAGACTTTAATACTTACATGAAATTCTCCCGTCAAACGATACAATAATTAAGCTTGATACATTTAAAAGAGTCTCGATTGCATTTATGGCACAGAATCATAATCGTTGACTAAAAGTCAGGGTTCAGATTATTAAGGTAGGGTTCATAACATTAATGCCAAAAAGTCAAAGTTGCGGCTACCCATACATTCAAAAGAGGGTCGTATACATGCGCTGAATTACATTAAAAAAAAGGTTGAAATACGATTAATGGAGGGTCGATACAACATTAAGACATGTTTTGACTTAAGGAGAAAATGAGACTTATGGAGATTTATAGAAAACTTATATTAGTGATAATTACAATAATAAACTAGAAGATAATGGGGATTTCTGTATTATTCTAAAAATCCGAAAAAAAAAATTGTTGAATCAAGACATGGAAACTTACATAAGCTCGTCACAAGCAAAATTGATTGTTAATCAAAATATTTTTGATAAATTTTATAAATTTGTAACTTATTAATAAAGACTCATGAGAGAATAAATTTGTCATGATTTAGAATATGCTCCATTCCACCTTAGATAAAGTATTACTTTGCTTGTTCCTTAAGCCATTTTTCATCGTCTAGCCATCACTTCTTCTCATTTTGACTAAATTTGTACTAATGTTTTATTTTTAATTATAAATAAATATAGTTTGCATTCTTTGAAATGCTCTTTTAGGGTGCAAAAATTAAAGAATATTCAAGCATGGGGAAAATGTACGGGCGTATAAGCTACATATATCTATCCCCTTAGGGTTTTGAGGAATCGAATTTATGTTGTCGTAGTGGTGCATAAGTTCTTCAAGGGTGATTTAACATAATTTATGTTTTAGTAATACTAATCCATCACGCTGGTTGATTTACGAGATTTTCGATAGGGTAGGAAATTATGAAATAGTGTAAAGTATTTTATTTTGACATTTGCTTTAAGTTTTATGAATTGTTAGAAGTGGACGGTGGTGGGTTTTAGCATGTAGAGGAGAAAGGATGAGGAAATTGGATGGGGGGGGGAGTGGGGGGAGAGGAAGGGATGTAAAACGATAACGGGATTTAAAGGGTCGCAGGGATTAGAAGTTAGCTCCCTGCTTGATTGCAATTGCAAGTAAGTAATTCATAATATGGTTGGAAATTGAAGAAAAGATGGTAAGTGACCTATTGGAACATTAAATTTACAACCTTCGATCTATAAGAATTCCGAATAGATATTCTCTAGAAAAAAAACATAATAGAGAGTACGGTAAATACATATTTAACTATCACTTTTTCGTAGTTTTCACACTCTAACTATCTAAATCTAGATGGTTCCTTTCCATTTGAATTATCATATCTTTGTATTATAGAACACACTTTCGAATTGATAGATCACAGCTAGCAGTTTGTTTGCACATTTTATCCGATCGCACTAAATAATACAGTCCAAATAAAAAAAGAAATATTTAATAGTTAAAATATGAAGCTCGCATAAATAATAATTCAAATGAATTTTCGATCATTATCAAGAACTTAATAAAGTTTTTTTTTTTTTAATCATGAGGGTCCCTTGCACAAGATTCCATTAGGCATTTTTGGAGTCCTACAAATACCCTGACAATCCCCTGCCATTTTTATTTGCATTCACAACATCAAACCAAAAACATCCCATACTCCAATAAACCAATAATTCTATCCTAAAACACATCTATATTCTTCTCATATTATATAATTACTAGACTGTGTAATTACTAGACTACAACGAAAATGTCAATACCTAGAATGGAAGAAATGGCAACACCACAATTGTGTAAACCACCAACACCACATATGCCTAAGACAAAGGGAATAGTGTCAATTCTTGGATCAGATACTCAAAGAGGCAAATCAAATGTAACCTCTATTAGAAGAACATTTTCAGCTGATATGTCATCTAAACAATGGCTTACACAAAATGGTTTTTTCTCTCCAATAAAAAAGATTGCTTCATCTAAAGATCTTGCGCTTTCAACCTCCTCTGAGGAAGAAGAAGAGGAGGAGGAGGAACTCGAAAGGCGAAAAACATCATTTGATGTTTGGAGTTCAATTTTGTCACAAAAGAAAAATGATGATCTCCAAACTCCATATATTCACCCTCTTGTTAAAAGATCAACAAGTTCTTTGAGTGAAAAGAGTCTTGAAATTTGTACTGAAAATCTTGGGTCGGAGAATGGCTCTGATGGTTTTTCCTCCTACACTCCTTCTGAGAATGAAGATGTAGATAAGGAAAGAACACGACCACCACACCACTAACCACCACCAACCACCAATTACTACTGCTTCGCGCAATGTCATTGAGGAATTGCGAGTAGTTAAAGTTTAATATACAATAGACCATCATCAATCTTTTTTTCCTCCTCCAATTACTTTTTTGCTAGAGGGGACAACCCGCTTCTATTCAAATCAATCTCGACGCCAGATGGGGTAAATTGATTTTGATGTTGTTCATTTCCTCATCGAGCATTTTCCATGCACAATCTGCCTTGATGGTCTCTTCTTCTTCTAACCTTAGTTTGATAATAGTAATTCTTCCCCTTCATAATTAGAAAAGAGATGGGAGTTTTATGGTGGAAATTTTGGATTCACTTTTCGAGACGCTTATTGATGATCTTACATGACCTCAAAATGATTATATAAGTGATGATGTCTTTGAAAAAGAAGAAGAAGAAAAGGGTCATTTGATGGACAACACCCACGATTGTCAATGTGTGGTGTCAAATAACTATGATAGGGTTGTTAGATTTCTCCTCGAAATACGGAAAAAGTCAAATTCAATTCCCAATGAGACACCATTTGGCCCAAAATCTATCTCCCTCGAACTGAAAGATCATTTGGGCTAGGAAACAGACTCGGTGAACAATGGTCTAACAAGTTTAGAGTAAAGTTGTCACTCTTAGCAGTTTTCTGTGGATTCAACTGAACAACTGATCAGAGGTAGTCAATAATCTCATCTCGTCGACGACGTCCTCTTCATCCTATTAGTATTTTTTGAGGAAGACTCCTAACAATTGCAGAAAATGCAACAACTGATACCACTAAGCAGTGTTGTTGCATCCAATAGCCACTACTCCCAATGCTAAGAGTACAACAAAAGTAAGCAACATATATGAATTAATGTTGTGTTAACCTTTGCACAGAGGATGCCAAAGAGCAACAAGGTCTTTACGTAATTTTGGGAGGCCTTACTGCCTTGGCTGCTACCGCTCTTGATGTCACCAAATTTTTTTCAAGCCTAATTCAACTAATTAACAATTAAAAAAATTAATATGTAAAACTATATATATGTATTATTATTAAGATTTTTATTTTTCCTCTCTCATCTTGACAGTTTTTTACTCATTTTGAAAAGAGTTTTGTGTAGCCAAGTAACAAAGAGAGAGATCATTATTTTATTTACAATCATCCAATTTTGTATAAGCTCTTCCTTCATTTTTTTAAAATATAGTTATTTCGTATTTGAAATCAACTGACTTAACTATTCGTGTTGCATAAGACTCGTTAAAAGAAGTAACGTTACCTAGTTATCTATATAGATTATGATGATGTTAGTACTAAGTTATTAGCCAAAAGATATGGTAACCTATCAATTTGGTGGTGGATCTAGCCTATAATGTACAAGTTCACAAGAATTTAGTAGTTTTTGTCTAGCCGAAACCGTTTATGGATAAGTAATTTTTGAACGGGTTATTAATTTGACTATTTATTAACAAGTTTTTTACACGAATTATCTCTACTTCAAATGGTTTTTAATTTTTTAATCCTTATATTACTATTCACCTATTTTATTTTATTTTGGTACATCAATTTATCCTTATCTATAACCTAATTCACTTAATATAAGTCAAGAGAACTGTTGTCTCGCCCAATGTAAGTTTTGTAGAATTAAGTTATGTGACATAAGCTGTAGTATTTTTTGTTTTTAATTGATGATTGATTTCCAATAATATTTTATAGCACTATTTGTCGTCGCTCGACGTAAGTTTCTATTATGAAGACGATATAACTTGTGAAATACTATGTCGTGAAAATACAAATTTATGCTCAAAAAATAGGAAAAATACTCAGTAGCTACTCCCCTCAACCTAATGCTCGGAAAATTTCAGAGACACACTATACTATACTAAGGTCCTATTACCAACCACCCCCTACCTGATTTTATCAGTAATTTTCTACAGCTTTTTTCATTCTAACTAGCAATAGTTTGGGGTGAAAACGTCAACATCGGTTGGCCCACAAGTGTGTCACGATAGGCCATAAAGAGGCACCAAAAATTATTAAATAAATCAGTTCAGGGGTAATAGGCCTTATTATAAGTATAATGTGTCTCTGAAATTTCAGGCATATGTTGAGAGGGTGCTTGTGCATTATCTCCAAAAAATATATTTTTTTTCCGATATCTACGATATTTTTTGTCCCACTTTTTTTTTATTAGGGTATATATGGAATAGGCACAATTTGATAGTAGAGAATCAATCCTCTCACTCTATTGTAGAATATGGCAGAAATGGAACTCGTACGGAAGGGGTCTATATTAGGGACGGAACTAGTAAGGGTCGAGGGAGTTCATCTGAATCATATTAGGCGAAAAAATTACACTATGACATATATTAAAAAGTATATTTTACGTATAATATAGAGATGCTGAACCCACTTTATCAATTATGTGTTTATAATTTTGATATATATATATATATATATATATATACTATATATTTCAAACTCCTTTAATAAAATTCCCCTTCTACGGATACCGCTAGAGTGGTCGAGTAAAAAAGTTTTAATATGTTGATTTCAATATTATGATATTCCTCTTAACATAAAATCTAGGAAAAGTATAATATAATTTAAAGAGCTCACAAAATGGTTAAATTAATTATATACATTTTTTTCTTCCTATACTTACCAAAAACAAGAAGAAAAAAAATATTTCCCGTCTCAATTTATGTGACATTTTTATTTTTTGAGAGTCAAACAGTTTAAGTTTGATTGAGAATTTGAGCATGAAATCTTCAGTTTTTTTAAAATAAATTTATATATTGATAAACTACGTAAAAAGTACTATAAGTCATAATGACAATTCAAAATATTAAAAAGATATATGAAAATTTTACGGTGAAAGATAGACTTGTTTGAATCTCAAAATCCAAAAGTATTATTAAATTAGAACTCGATGGGATTGAGTAATATAACAAACTTTTTTTTTAACAGAGTTTATATGATTGTCCACTTCACTCAAAGAAAAATGGTCAATTTTTGATCTTTTGATGATGATCATCATGAGGTGACAATGCAATAAGGCTCCCAAATTAGTAAAGACATCTTTGGCTCTTTGCATCCTCTTTGTAAAGGTACCAAATAGTTACAATTTGCTCTATTCCCCCTCATTAACACCAAGTCTTGTTGCTCATTTGGTGCTACTTTTGTTGTACTCTTGGCATTTGGAGTAGTACTATAAGATGCTACAACAACTTGCTTAGTTGTATACTCGTTGTATTCTCTTGCAATTGTGGGATTCTTCCTCCAAAAATACTCATAGGCATTGAGCGCGGTCGCAGGTGCTAGTTGAGTTGGGAGTGATTGAGGAACTGAGGTGATCTGACTTAGCTCCTTAGTCAGTTCAGTTGAATCCACAGTATATGTCAAATTGTTATTGAACTTGTGGGACCATGTTATAAGATTCTTGTTTCCTAGCCTAAAATGATCTTTTAGCTCTGAGGAGAATTTGGTAAATTTTGTCTTTTTCATTATTTCGACCGGAGAATCTAACAACTTCATCATTAGGGTTGATGTCTTCATATTTATCACCCCACTTAAAAATTTTGGCTTTTGCTCCGTAATCAATTGAGGTGTATGATCATCAATATCGTCGAAAATATGATCAAATTCTTCATCATTATCCTCCATCTCTTGTTCTAATGATGAATTGGAAGTACTATTATCAACTAAGGTGAGAAGAAGACGACCATCATGGCGATGGGCATGGAAATGATATCGAGGAGGAATAGAAACAACTTCAAGAATCAATCTACCATCTTGACGTCGAGATTGCATTTGAATAGAAGGCTTGTTATCCCCTCTAGCCAAGGAAGTAATTGGTGGAGGAAAAGATGATGATGATCTCTTGCTATTCTTATACTTTACTGCTCGCAATTCCTCAATGAATTGCGAGCAGTATTGGTGGTGGTGGTGGTGATAGTGATGATGATCGTGTTTTTCCTCATCTACATCTCCATTCTCAGAAGGAGTGTAGGAGGAAAAACCATCAGAACCATTCTCCGATCCAAGATTTTCAGTACAAGTTTCAAGACTTTTTTCACTTAAAGAACTTGTTGATCTTTTAACAAGAGGGTGAATATATGGAGTTTGAAGATCATCATTTTTATTTTGTGACAAAATTGAACTCCAAACATCAAAAGATGTTTTTCGTCTTTCGAGCTCCTCCTCCTCCTTCTCTTCTTCTTCTTCCTCAGAGGAGGTTGAAAGAGTAAGATCTTTAGATGAAGCAACCTTTTTAATTGGAGAGAAAAAACCATTTTGTGTAAGCCATTGTTTGGATGACATATCAGCTGAAAATGTTCTTCTAATAGAGGTTACATTTGATTTGCCTCTTTGAGTATCTAATCCAAGAATTGACACTATGCCCTTTGTCTTAGGCAATAGTGGTGCTGGTGGTTTACTCAATTGTGGTGTTGCCATTTCTTCCATTCTAGGTATTGACATTTTCGTTGTAGTTTGTTAATTACACAGTCTAGTAATTACGCGATATATGAGAAGAAGAATATAGATGTGTTGAGGATGGAATTATTGGTGTGTTGGAGTATGGGATGTTTTTTGTTGATGTTGTGAATGCTAATAAAAAGGGCAGGGTATTTGTAGGACTCCAAAATGCCTAATTGAATCTTGTGCAAGGGCCCACCATGAAAAAAAAAATACTTTATTTAGTTTTGTGATAATGGTTAAAAATTTATACGAAATTTCATTGATTTGCGAGTTTTATATTTTAATAGTCAGTTATTCATTTTTCTAACACGAATTATCATTATTTATGTATAAAAAAAATATTTAATTGAGTAAATGGTAATAATTCAGATAGAATAAGGATGTAACTGATAGTTGATCTAATTAGTTTTAATGTGTTGTTTTAATATATTTATCTTTCTACCAACAAAAATAATGAAATTACCAAACAAAATTGGAATATAAAGATTATTAAGTATTCTAGTTTGAGATATTCTAAGTTCTAAATATT
>JAKWJA010000727.1:0-14068 GCA_027704765.1 Solanum habrochaites
ACAAATTGACAGAAATGGAATAACAAGAACAGATCCAAAGGCGACATTTCAGGGTTTTCACCTTGAAAAAAGTATGAAAAAATATTGCGCGCATTAAAACGCACAGAGAAATTAAAGATATGCCTAATATGTTTGCTAGTATTTTTCTTCGGCGTCCTATCTTAAAATATCTCTTGAATATATATTTTTTTATAGGTTGTAGGACACATAAATATGTGTATCGTTACTTGGATGGTATTACACAATTCACATATGTCTTCACACAACTACATGCACATGTGGGAGATTCACAAATGGGATGATTACCATGTCCCACATGCTTTGACGTTTTAACAATAAAACCACACTGTTATGAGAAATATTGTTTCGGCTTAACTATACAAGAAAAATTATTGTTGACATATCTCAATTCAAATGGTCCCTGCCAAATGAAAGTACATGGAACACCCAACACATGTTCTTGAAGAATTGTACTTCCACCGCAGGAAATGAGGCCTCCGGGAAGGCCCAAAAATAAAAAGACATACTCAAACTGAGAGGAAGGGGATCAAGATAGCGAAAATACATGCAGCAGCAATTGTGGCACATGGATCACAACAGGAAGACTTGCAAAAATGTCAGGCCTTATGATCAAAGAATAAAAAAAATTTGTTTTAGTCGTTGTTTAGAAGCTCATTGACTATACGGAATTTGGTCATGTTCGATTATATGGTTTATATTTTTAGTTCCGCAATCTGTGTTTTCAGTTATAAAAAAATGCTTTCTAGGTTGGCCAATTCTCAGTTATTCAGTTTACTGGGACAATGTTTCTATGGGTAGAAGTTACATTGATATGCATTATATGATGAAATGAATAGTTTACTGGAAATTACCCAGTTGAGCTTGAGGCTTGGAAAGTCTTGCGGAGTATATTTTTCAGGTTGGGGAATTTGGGTGATGATTGGTATGTTTCTGGTTTGTTGTATTTTTGTAATTATAGTTTTAATTCAAAAAATTTATTCCACCTCTTGTTAGTATTTGTTAATAAAACTTTAGCTTAGGTTTATCAGGTTTAATCAATAATTACCATTTGTGTAATATAGATTAATTCAAAGGTTAATTCAGGTTTAATTCAGGTTACCATTTGTGTAATATAGATTTATTCAAGTTTAATTAAGGTGAACACTTGTGAAAATTTAAGATTAATGTCTTTCTCATTCTATAAAGAAAAATAGGATTTCAAAAAATAAATAGAAATTGCGATACGGACACAGAAGTTATATATTTGCAACCACAAAAAAAATACCATGATTTTTTTTATAGTTTTCACAACTTATTGACGGTTCAGTTACATCGAACATTAAAATTTTCTTACTACTCATAATTGACCTATTCAAATAAAAACTATAAACTTTAATATGAACCTAATTACAATTTTTTACTACCATTTCCTACCAGTTTTACATGAGCTTCTTAGTTGTCATTCAAACAGGAAGTTAGAGCATTGACTTCTTTAAACTCATTCATGCATACTCCAGCAAGCGGATAGACATTGGTTACAACGACGTGTTTGCTCCCAAACAAACTAACATATGTAGCATTTCCAACGGCCAAAGACAAAAATTCCTTAGAGGAAGTACAAACAGAAAGGATCAATAAGGACACAAAGAAGGAAACCAACTTCAATATAGAAGACTTACAATAAACAAACAGTTAGGTATATATATCAGACTTACAAATAGACAATTACAATTTTTCATTAGCCATAGTAAATACAAATTGGTTTAACATATATAGTTTGCATAGTCATACTAACTAATATAAACTATATTCCTTTATCTAACTGGTCTTTCGTCTTCACTTGAAGGTCACTCTTTGCATTCACTTCTTGCATATTCCCATAATATAGCTACAAATTTCTTTCGGAAAAGGTCTGCCTTTACTGTTGATTTATGATTGTTGGACCATTACGTACAAAATCCCAATGCAGCAGAAACGGAAAAACTCCACAATCAGTCAAAAAATTTAATATAAAAGTATTATCAAAAAATCAATTTAATAATTAAAAAAAATCATTATATGTGTCATACTTACAGCGAATCCTCATTTTGTCTGGGGAAATCTTTAGTTATGAATGAAATTCAATTTTCTCGACTCATTTATCTCACTTGTATTGGTGTTGACTTCAATTCAGGACCTTATCATAGACTTAACCACACTTAGATAATTATGGTAAAAACAACCGAAAGCATCTCAACAAATTTTTACCCGCTAAAATTCACCCCACCCCTAGCCGGAAAGAATCATCACCTCCAATGACCCTTTTGCCCAATATCAAACACCACAACTAATTCAGTAAGTGACGATTCTCTTAATATTTAGTGGAATATAAGAACACAATACACTTATCCCACGGGTACTTGCCAACAAACGACCGTCTCCTGAAATTATACCGGGCAAATCATCAAGAATCTAAAACTTTAAAATCTTTCTTATCCTCATGAGCATCACAAGTTTTAAAGAAGAATTGGTAATATTTGCTTGAAAACACAAACAGTCGTCTATAAAACGAACATTATGTTGGTTTAATATTTCATTCTGTCTTAGGTAATAGAAAATGACCTCAATATGCTGCCCACAAAAAAAAAAAACTTAATGAAACAGACAGTGTTGATTAGAACAGTGCAAGAAGAATTTCAACTCAAAAGTTAAGGAAAAACGCTGTTTTCGCCAAGTGTGCTCATTATCACAATATTGGTGATGCAACAGGAACAGTGATGAACTTATGAAAGATGTTCAATTTCTACCAGAAAAAACTTAGAGACAACAGTAACTTAATGAAGCTGACATATTTTCTATAATATTAATAGCTCATGTATATGCAGAATGTGGATTCTTAATGATACAATGAAACCTCAAAAGAAAAGAATTGAAGCTAAAATGACAAGAACGTGATTACAAGTTTCATCCTGTTCAACAAATCCATGAGCTTTGTCCCTCTTGAAAGAAAGAGCAGAACAAAGGGCACAGAACGAAAGAAAATGACTTGCAAGCTATAGAATTCAATTCACAAACTAAAGAGCTGCAATAGATGAAAAATAAATCTATCTACACAACTCAACATAAAGAATTTTAGTTGTGCAAAGGCAAACTCAAATTAAGAAACAGGAACGAATCAAAGAAATATTAACGCAACTAAAAGTTTATAACAAAATCATCACCCCATTGTTTGTCCAGAAATGTGCCAATTTGAAAAACAGGTCTTTCATCTACCGTACGATCCCCAATTCCAATGCTGGATTGATACATTAAGAGCTCTGTAATAGTTTTCTTCCCCTATCACAACAGAAACAAAAAATTAAAAAATACTCAAAACGAGACAGGAACAACTAAAAAAAGACAAATTATAACTAAAAGAGGTACAGATCGTTTCGACAAGTTGAATTAAGCCTTGTATATATTATGAATTATGAAATTATCCCCAAACACATCAAAAAAAATTACCTCTTTTTTTCGTACCCGTTAAAGCCATTAGTGAAATGAATCGATCAGAAATCAGATTCATCACTCCTCGCTTGCAATATAAAAAAGGATGTTTTTGTCTCCAAAGACCTGACGTGTAACACATAAAGTTCCTCCAATTCAAATGTTGTGTGAAGGAGATGTTATTAACTTTCCTGGATTTTCTTTTCTGCACGTTTCTTCGGTACCCTTGTCTTTTTGGTTTGATCAACTTGGGCTTCTTTTTTTTAGATAAGATCTTCAGTCCTATTGATCTCAAGAAAGATCTGTTATCAGTAAATAGTCAGCAAAAGTATGCAAAGGTTTTGGACAATCCTCTGTTGCATCTGCCTATAATAGATATATTGATTACTTTACAATCAACAGATGCACACTTATTTATGTTGGATTTTTTTACTACATTACTATCAGGTTTCGCCCCACTGTATTCACCTCACAACCTATTGGACTTTAGCAAAATAAATTTTACTAATGTTATCAAAATAAAACGAAAAGAAGTTTATTGAGTTAATAAAATGAATATCAGTTATATAAACCACCCTCTGACAGAACTTTTTCAATAGCATTCCTGCAACTCTTCATCTGTACAATAACAGAACATTTAAAAAACAGAATTTGAATTAAAAATATATGAATATGTGATATATTTGGTATAAATCCTTCATTACCTATTTTACTTGATCTCTTTCAAAATTTCAACATCAGCAAAAATCTAACTGTACTTAAGCACTTGAGATCTTCATTTTGATTTGATCCCCATAACATGAGCATCGTTCCCTCTCGATTCCATTACAAATGCATTACACGGTGATAAAATGTTGTATATGTATAACATATTATAAAAAAAACATCAAAGTTAACTGAAACAAGTGAAATATCGAATTCGTGTCACTTATAGATAACTGGAAGAAAATAATAAACTAGATATTAAAATTATATATGAATTAATCGAATTTACAAAAAATATAACAACCTCCTTAAAATTCTAATCCACCTGAAAATGTCTCGCCAGCTGCTTCTTCGATGTTTTCCGTGACTTACTCGATAACAGAGCTGCTCCCACTCTGCAACGCAAAGAAATTCCTCCAATACTTGTTTGTTTGAGTTCACCACAAATTCTTTGAGTTTTGATTGAATCCTAAATCACTCTTCTCTCAAGCTCTTTGTTATTTCATTCACCTAATCAGATATAAATCATAACGAAAATATTAAAAAAAATAACAGTTTTAAATAAAAAGCCTAAAGTTTAGTTTGGTGTATACTTTTACAAGCTCTTTTCTCAATTCGAATGACTTCCATTGTTCAAAATGTCTAGACCATGACTGATCCTTTAGGCTCTCAATTTCAAATTTCAGCATTGTAATCACGATTCAGAAGCCTGAATTTGGATACTTCACGTCAACTGGCCACTATGTTCTCAAAACTGAAAAACCAAATACACAAAATTAACATTAGATATAGTAACTTGAGTTCAAATAAACAATGTAATAACATGTCTAACTTTTACAAATACCTTGTTTTTTGTAGGCATGAAGAGACATTTCTCAATATATTTTAACCATGGATTTCTTTCTGCAATCGTCTCCAATCAAGATTCTGATAGAATCAGCAACACGATAGCTATAGTTCTTCATCAACCTTTGAACAACACTCAAATATCCAAATTTGAAGAGCCAAGAGGCTAGCCACCAATTCTATAGTACTTAGTGTTGATTAACGCTCATGCCTCACAGAATCAGCAACTTTTTGTAGACATCTAAACCCCACGTATATGATGAATTTCCACTTTCCACAGGTAAAATCTCTAGGCTAATTTGGTATTCGTTTTTCCCTCATATGAAAATAAAAAATCATTCATGAAGTAATAGAACCGCCAATGAAACAGCCGAGTCCTCATCTATGAATTTTTAGCTAAAGAACAGTGCACGTAGATGACCTCTTGGAACTGTATTTTTCCAGAAAATAACTACTCATCAAACTACATCAGAATTGGGAACATTGATAGATGTGCCATCACCAACAAATTTAAGCCCGTAACTATCCCAATTCTCATAAACCAAAAATAACTTTTGTGTTATTTATTTCATAGCAAAACATCATCCGGTGTGTCTGTTAACTCTCTAATTATAAACAGGAATACGTTTTTATTTGTGTTCTCGATTATGAATAGTTTGTAGTTTGTGTGGTCGATTTGGAAGGTCGACGAACGTACCCAAAACATGTATTCCTAACATCTCAGTGGTTTATCAGATAACGATCATTTTATTTGTTCAATGACACGAGGATAGTGTAACATGACCACCTACTCGATATACACAACATCAGGAGTTTCCAGAATTTGACTATCCTGCATAGCATTACCATGAATTAAATGTGTTACTACATACTAAAGATAAGGAAGATGAATTCAACATTTGTGCGAGAAAGGTAGTAATCAGTTAATAAAAGATGAATTTAAAGTTGGAAATAAAGTTGAATTAAAGTTTGAATTAAAGTTCATTAAAGTTGAATTAACAGATGAATTAAAATTGATGAAGTTGAATTAAAGATAATTCACATACTACATCTAAAAACAAGCAGCAATCAACATACAACCCCTTGCTAACCAACAAATAACTAAGAGTACTAGCCATCCGGATACTACTCCTGGTAGAATGACATTTTGGATAAACGATTTGTGTTTTTTCCATCATTCACCGGCCTTTCTTTCTCCAATCCATTCTTTATTTTTCACACTTTTTGACTGAAATTGAGAGGTTCAATCTAATCATCATCACTTCCACGTTTTCTTCGATGTGATGCCAAGTAACACTATTTTTTTTCGATTTTTCATTGCTTTTAACGCTCTTAACTCATTTTTTTACCTTCTTTTGCTTCTTGTTTTTCTTCCTCTTGTTCTTCTCCTCATTGTTCTTCTCCCCCGAATCTTTGTGAATACCCAAACTAAAACTTGGAATTTCAATCCATAAATTAGAAGACGAACTTTGAAGCTTCTTCGATTTCTTCCGATAAACTTTTGAATTCGAAGCCCTCACAGACGCGGACTTCTTCTAAGACCTTCTTCCAATTAAAATTCGTACAGAAAAATGGAGAAAAAAACAACAGAAACCCTACTTTTTGATGAGGAAAGAAGAAATAAAAAAAAAGTGAGAAAGGATATGACATAATATGTTTTACTTTGTTTACAATTTGTATAAAAAAGGAAATACAGGGTGTAAATTGTTTTGAATTTAATATACTAAAGTTGACAAAAATTGTAATAATAAAAGTGGTACTTAAAATTGGTAATTATAAATAAAAGGTCTTTGTTTTATGTCATTTTTCCAATTTAAATATTGGACATTTTAAAAATTTTCCCTTTCCAATATTATGAATCTTAATAGAATTTGGATTTTGGATACATGTATTTGGCATGTTCATATACATGTATCTCTATATAAGGTCAAAATTAGATGTATTTTGTTCTAGATACACTATATCCAAGCGGATTCAACTCACTTTCTCTCCTCTATCTTATCGCACTCGCCTCTCTCCCAATGTATTTGTATTTTATAATGTATCTAGTATTCTAGATACGTGCCTCTAGTATGTTTTGCATGTATTTGGAATACATAGACTATCACTCGCTCGCCTCCACATACCTCGCTTGCCTCTCTCCTACTCGCTCAGTTCTCAGAGTCTCTCCTTATTTCAGTGTATCTCATGGTAAAATACACGTATCTAGGTGTATTTGACTTTAAATCTAGTGTGAAACTAAATATTAATAATGTCACACCCCTTTTTCGCGCGGCGGGCGTAAGGGTTTTTCCATTTTTTTAAGTGACGTTATTAATAAGGGATTATTTTGATTTTTCAGAGTCGCATTGGATTGGTGATGTTACGTTTGTTCCAAGTCCTTTTTTTGTTTAATCCCTAATCAAAAGGAAAAATGACTCTTTGTTTGGTCTCGCGGACGAGTCGGTAAGAATTCTGTTGACCAAGGGGAAGGTATTAGGGCCACCCTCGAGTCCCGTGGTTCTAGCACAGTAGTTTATGGAACTTTTAGACGTAAACCTAATTTATGAATCTTGTATTATTAAGACAAAATATATTTACCCTCATTCTTGATGTATTAACATATTTTAAAAACATCCAATTTTAAAGCATGTCAAGTTTTTACATATATTATTTTTATTATTCCTTAAACATTAGCTGTTCTTAATTTCTCTTTTTTTGTTTAACTTTCCTTTTTTATTTTTTTGATTTTTACATTGATTTCTTTCTTTTTTCTTTTCTACCACTTTGTAGGAGTTTTGTTTTCTTAGTTATGATAATAATAACAATATTTTATATTATTTTTTAACACTTATACTGTGGATCTTTTCATTTTTAAATATATTATTATTATTGGTTTTTACTTTTTCGAGTACCATTTTTACATTCTTTTATTATATTATATATAATATATATTTATTTTTATTGATTTTTTAGTTGTTCTAATTCGCGATGTTCTTCATAACTATTTCTTTTCTTTTTCTGTTATTCACGTATTCTGCCTCTTTTCCTTATTCTCTTTTTATGGATTATTTTCCTTATTTTTTTTTATCTTTTGTTTTTTGTCATTATTATCCTCTCCTAACAGTTATTATTATTGATTTTTTTTATAGATCTAAAAATAATATGTAAGACAACACACAGAAAAAACAAAGAGAATATAAAAGATAAGTTAATACATTGTCTAAAACAACCCATAACAAAAAATTCATCAAAATTCGTAAGACATGAATATACAAAAATTTGGACAACTATGACATATTCTCATAGAATTATACTAAAACTATACATATTATCATTAAAAAATAAAACATGAAAAATAAGAATAACACTTAGACAATTAATTTTACTCAGGCATGAAATAAAACTATGGACAATTATTAATATGAAATAAACTAATTATGATAG
Organism: Solanum habrochaites; assembly: GCA_027704765.1. Taxonomy (NCBI): domain Eukaryota; kingdom Viridiplantae; phylum Streptophyta; class Magnoliopsida; order Solanales; family Solanaceae; genus Solanum; species Solanum habrochaites. The sequence goes on from JAKWJA010000727.1 coordinate 8,443, forward strand.
CCAATTTCACCCAAAATAAAATTATATAAAGGATCTAAACAAAAGGGTGATATTAAATATTTGAACAAATTAATACAAACATAACGGTTTAACCCACATGGTGAAATTTGAAACTTTATATATTGTAATCAGTGCTGTATAAAAATGATATTTTTAAATTATATAAAAAAAATTAAAACATGGTACCTCTTGCGAAAATTCACCAAAAAAAATTCGAATATGGAACCGCGAACTTGAAGTGAAACCACGAAGTGAACTCAAAACTCACATTTGGTTGTGACTTTTTTTTAAAAAAAGAAATAAGATATTTTGAGTAGTAATTATTTTTATTATTGGTGTGGTTCCCTTCCCTTTTTCGTGATGTCTTTTCCCACTTTGTTTGGTTTCCGCTTCGGATTTTTTTCTCTCGTCTTGTTGTTTTCACCTTCTGATCTGTCGTTTCTTTTTGTTCTCTAATCTTCTCCTCTTTATTTTTCTTTTTTTTTCTCATATTTTTGTTGAGATATGTTTGTGTAGTGTGTGCAAGGGTACGTGGGGGTGAGGGGGGTGGGGGATGTGGGGAGGAGTGGGGAGGGATCGTGGGTTTGTGTGGGTGTGGTCCCTTTGTTTTTTTTTAATAAATATATATATGAAAATGATAATATATTCATGCTACTTGTTTTGAGTAAATAAATAAAAAAGTTTAAATGGGGTAATTAACAAACAAAAGGATCCAAATTAAGAAATATTGTTATTAAATAATTATGTAATAAATATATTAATATATATAGATATATATATTATAGAGAGATATAATGTATATATATATATATATATAATTTATTTTTATTTTTAATCACTCAAAAAATAAACTTTATAATTAACAAAGTATATTATGTTGTTTATTTTTATATCTTTAAAATAAACTTACATGAAAATAATAAAAAAAGTCAAAAATATTGAATTTAGATTGATAAAATTATTTATGCTTAAAATTGGTGTGAAATTTAATTCGAGTCAAATTACGTTGTTCTACAGTTTGCCCCTCTTTGATGGAAACCGAAGAGTTTTTCAAAAAGAAGTAGACAAAGTGAAAAGTTCTTGAACGAACTTTAATTGAAAGACCCAAAATTGTGCGGAACAGTCCTTGTTCGGACATCAGACATATCCCGGGGTGATAAGGCGGGGAATCCGGTTACTTGTAGTTCGAGGAGATAAAGTGATAAGTTGGAAGTTTGAAGTGAGGTTCCACGAGGCTCCAGATCGCGGGCTTGATACCGTACATAAAAATTGAAAACTATAATCAAAAGAAAAACAAAGTGGTACAAAACTTCTATCCACGCAGCTAGCTTTCCTTGATCTTCACTGAATTTTTTGACTTTAAGCTATACCTTTGAATTTGTGAGTGACTATGCTTTTAACTAGAATTGGAATGAGGTGAAGTTTCCACTTAGACGGAACTTTTGACATTCTTCAAAACGGATAACTTGAAAAATGCTCTGGAGATGAATGCGTGTTTTTCTGATCAAAAGTTGACTAGTGAAAGATGTGTGGGAAAGCAGGCTGCTACATGCATTGAAGAAAGAAGCTAATTCTACCATCATGGAATTGATTATTCTAAAAAATTTGAAAACTTGTTCTTGAATTCAATCCGGTCTCACGTGAGAAAACCTGAGAACCACCACAAACAAAAAAAAAAAAAAAAAAAAATTTTGCCCCCAGTTTTCACTGGGAAAATTTGTGAGTTCTAGCAAATATAAATATAAAACCTAAACTCGGCTAGGAGTGTTTATTCAGGAGAAAATAAAACTAAAAAAAGCTAGGACTAGGAAGTGGTAATTCTAGAGAAAGAATTCTAATCCATTATTCAGGAGGGAGTCCTGACTAGTCCCATTATCCAGGAGGGTCCTGCATTAGTACCATTATCCAGGAGGGTATGCTGTTCCCATTCTCCAGGAGGCCTGCTAGTCCAATTATCCAGGAGGGTCATGCTAATCCCATACCAGGGAGGGTCTGACTAGTTGCCATATTATCCAGGAAGGGTCTCTGATAAATCCATTATCCAGGAGGGTCCTGCTAATAAGTTTTTCAACAAAACTAATACTACCCCAACGAAAAATTGTGAATGCTATCTCATATTTGAAGGTCCGGCAAGGAGAGAAAAATATTCATAAAGTAATAAATAAAATTAAATATTTCCAACATTCAAGAGTGCTATTTTGATATATATTAGCCAACTTCCTATAATATTCCCACAAGTCTTTATTGCAGGGTTTTCATTTCGCTCGCTGCAGACTAGGTTGAACATTAGGTTCCTCGAATCCTCATCTGAAACAACTTGTGTCCCGGCTTAACAAAAGAAAATTTGGAGTTTGGAAAAGGTGGTGGTTGGTTTGTGGTCCATCTTCGACAAGGGAGACGGCTCACAAATTATGACGCTTTTGGTTGTTTCACCAAAGGTCAATAACTTCTTAGTGATTGATTGTACTTTCATACACATTTGCTTATTTTTGCGACCTAAATCAATGTCTTTATCTCATAAACACTCATTGTTTAGCCTCATAGAATCAGAGAAAATTTGTTCGAATTCAAACACTTGAAGACAGATTATGGACTCAAGTAGCCTGATGGCTTCGCCTAGTACCGTTTAGAGACTTGGTAGCAAGTCTGAAAATTCCTTCTAGTTTTTTTTTTTTTTTTTTTTTGACAAAACTCGAGTGTAAAATCATACCAAAAAGTGGGAAGAATAGTAATAGAAAATTACGAAACTATATTGAGAAAGACAAAGAAAAGATTCGATAAAGACTCTTTTTTTTTTTTTTGTAAGACGAAGAAAGAAGAAACTTATTTGAGTATGGGAGGCAGGTCCAATGATCCATGCCATGCACAAGTTGAATTAGATTTCCAGACTTGGCTATCCATCTATTCATCAACCATTAGTGATTATTCAATCTTTAGTGGAATCCAAAACACTTAATGAAGACTATAAATAATTCTGAACCCTTATAGACTTTGTTGGTATTCACGAAGTCTTTGCACGCTAAAACTCAACTATGTTAATTGCTCCAGCTCACGTTGCCTCCTTAGTGGGGCATGTCAGGATTTCCACCAATAATACTCTCTTTATATTCAAACGCCTTTTGCCAGTATGGTGCCCACTTAGGGTTTTCACCATAAGAATATCTCATTTTTATGTCTTTCTACTCACACTTGTATTTTGGTGCCCAGTTTCAGGATTTTTGACTACCCTCTTAACGACTTTCTCTCGACATACAAGGGTTGGTGAACACAGACTTTTTTTTTTAGATGATGGTGGTTGATTTTGAGTTTAAGATACAGAGAAACCGAAATGAATAAACCAAATGTACTTTTAGCCCAGTATTACTACAAGAATGAATTGGTTTGGATGTGTTTTGTTGAACAAGTGAACCTAAAATTTATGGGCTGCACGCTATCTGCCGAGACAAGTAATAAGGATCAAACGTAGTTCAGGGCAAGTTGTTTTGTTTGTTGTTTTTTGTTTTTTTTTTTTGTTTTTTTTTTTTGTTTTTTTTTGTTTTTTTTTTTTTTTTTTTTTTTTTGATTTTTTTTTTTTTTTTTTTTTTTTTTTTTTTGTTTGAAAGTCTAAGGATCACAGGCATAACCAAGAGAGTCCCGTTGAATTCAACACCTTGAAATATAAGCCCAAAACATAAGTGTTTCCTTAATGAGTCGGAAACTCACTACATATGTGACAGTATCTTTTCGCATTTTAGCTAGCATCGCTTGACGACCGTTTCTGTCACTTGCATTCTATATCTGCTTAAGTAAAGAGCACCCTTGAGGTAATACCCTGTAACAATGATAGTGGTCTCTCCAATTGGAGGGAAAGAATTGCGCTTTGGTTTCAGGCATTATGTGGCCAAATGGTTCTCAAAACACTAATTGACCATCTTAAATAATGTCTGGGACACACCTTTTGTTATATGCCCGTACCATTCTTCTCTAATATACATTGACTATCACACATACTAATGCCAGACGCTTCTCATCATCAAACAATGCTCTAACCGAGTTTTTGATCAACTCTATCATCATAATTTCAGCCTCCACAACGGTTCGTAATTTGGGATCTCGATCTCTTGCAGTGGTAGAACTGCTGCAGTCCGTATTATACCTAGTGGAATTGGTGGAGTAGAGCGAGCGATCTGAAATATTTCCTTCAGTTACTTGTTCAAATATATAGTCCTGCGTGTTTCACTCGTGTTCGAAGATTTCTGATGCTTAAATTTTATTTCCAATATGGTAAGGTCGAACAAGATTAGATTGGTGATATTAAGAGAATTGGCCGAATAAAGTTGCTGCAGTAATGCATTGTTATTTTCCCAATATAACTAGCTCGGCATAGAAAAGAAATCGTTATAAATGGAAAAGTGAAACCCCGCGACAATATGCATATTGTAGCCTGATAAAAAGATTGCAATTGACACATGACAACATTGCCAATAAGGAGAATATGGCTTTTTAATAAAACGACAAGATAAATCCGAATGACATCCTTGAATGAATGGATATGACAAAAGAAACAACAAGAAGACTACCAAGACTAGTCTTTAACGGGAGATGCGGGTGGCACACAATTGTTTAGGCTTGAAATCAGGACCACTGAATTGCAATCTCTGTCGCTAGGCCTTCTCCGAGTTCCATCATATCAACATCGACAAATAAATCTGAAAATAGTCTGATCATTTCTTCGTACACTTTCGTTCACTGCTCTGGAAAAGATGATTGAGAAGATCTGTTGCGCGGGCTTTGATTGAAAGATTTGTAGATTGGTTTGGATAGGCTTGGTAAGTTGACCATACACTTCTCTTCTGCTTCTTGCCTCATTTTGTCCTCGAATCTAAGGTTGGTAGCCTAAGCCAACAGTTTACCGATGCGCTTTCGTTAGACTCCCAGGATAAGCTCTTACGTGAAGGACAGATCATAATCCTTTACCCGGCGCGAAACCCATGGTTCAGCAATTCATTCACCACAGTACAACGCGATGGGCATATTTGGTTTTGACAATGACACTCCCTTATGGGACAGCTAAATAAACCACTACCTCAAAGCTTGTTGATAAACGAGTGCCTCATTCTCATTATATGCTGATAAAAGGGGAGCGGGAAGAATCTTGTAGATTGACCAAATCCCCTCACCATGACAATCACTCTTGTCGGTTCTATTCAAAAAGTATCATGTGAGGCAAAGTGAGGGGCGGCTCCAGCCTATGCACACCATGGCCTCCCCAACAATAGATTGTAGGAGCGTTGATATCCAACACTTGAAAATTCACAGCGGAAATCCACAGGCCCTATTGGGTAGTATGAGATCTCATCGCACCAATAACATTGTTTTTGACCCATCAAAAGCTTTATAAACAAATACATTGTTGGGTCGGACCCTTTCAGTACAACATTCAATTTCTGTAGAGTTGATAAAGGACAAAATTTGCTCCAGATCCTTCCATCAGCAGAACTCGATGTGACATAGGAAAGCTCACAGGTACATGATATGTAGGCTTGGTTAGGTGTCCTGTACCTTCTTTGGGTAGTTTATCATCGGAAAAGGGGGATGATGCGGTTACCTCAAAATATTATCCCAGCAATCTTCTCTAACTGATGCT